>CAUYQU010053204.1:0-13175 GCA_963574635.1 Cheracebus regulus | reverse complement strand
TAATGTAAGGGAGTTTCAATGGCTCCAGCCAAACCACAAAGAATGCGGGGTTTGCAAAAAAAATAAAAATGCCCCTGCAAATAAAATTGACCCATTTTTGTTACTGTTTTTTTTTTTTCGTTTTTTTTTTTTTTTTTTTTTTGCAAGACCTAACTTGAGAAGTGACATTATACTGTGTATTCTTTAATCTTGATGTTTTTAAAGAAGTTTAAGTGTTGTATCCTTTCAGCAATTAAGTTCAGTTCGAAAGACAATAAATACAAAACTCTTAAAAAAAAAAAAAAAAAAAACAAAGCAAAACTCTCAAGAGACCACATTGTGATAAGTATTTCAGCCTCTGGATTTTGATAAACCAGAAAGCTTTATTTTGAGGAGTCATTAACTTGCAGTTTGGTCCAGATCACTCTGTAAGGTCATAGTAGCTTTAGGCCTCTTATCTCTAACTAGCTTGCCCGCTGGGACAGGAAGTGTGTTCCAAAAGAAAGAGCAAGATCTCTGTGATTAAACTGAGTCTACAGGGGACTGACAGCCCTAAGAAAACTCCAGATTTTAAGAAATCTTCAAAGAGAAAAGGGACTGACAGATCCAGATGAGCCCTAGGGAAAGGTGAAGAAGTGCTTAGTGCGTGTATATACTGTATAAGTTCTCAATAGAGCTGTACAATGACTGGTCCAAATTCGGCTTCTTAAGCCTGGTAGAGAGTCAGATTTCTGGCACTTGGCAGCAGAGAATTTACAGAATGCCTTGATGGAATCAAGTAGTAACCTGTTGCCCTTGTCTTCCTTTTGCTTCCAGACTTACGGCTTGGGATTTTTTTTTTTTTTTAAATGCTCCTTCCAGCCCTAGTAGTTGACAGCATTTTTCAAAATGTTACTCAAAACCTCTCAAATACCAGAGGCAATACCAACATATCCTGGCATTTCGCCTATGGTCGTGCTTCAGGAATACACCGACTGCCTCAGTGATGGCCAGATGCCAGTTCTTATAGTCAAGTTGTGGCTTGGACACTTGGACCCATTCCCTTTGGTAATCCTATCATGATTCCTTACTCTCTTTCCTTCCTACCAGAATCTAAGCTCCTAGAAGGCAGGTGCTGTGATTTTTATCTCTTGTATTTCCACAGCCAAGTTGGCTAGAAACATGGTGGATACACAAAGAAAGTTAGTTGAAAGAACAAATCCAACTATCCAAGAGGTTCTGAATACCCACTGGCTCCACCACCAACCTCTGCTCTTCTGTGTGGTTTTTTTTTTTTTTTTTTTTTAGATGAACCCACCCTCTGTTGCCTAGGCTGGATTACAGTGGTGTGATCTTGGCTCACTGCAACCTCTGCCTCTCAGGTTCAAGCGATTCTCCTGCCTAAGCCTCCCAAGTAGCTGTGATTACAGGCGTATACCACCATGCCTGGCTAATTTTTGTATTTTTAGTAGAGATGGGGTTTCACCATGTTGCCCATGCTGGTCTCAAACTCCTGACCTCAGGTGATCCACCTGCCTTGGCCTCCCAAAGTGCTGAGATAAGGTGTCAGCCACCATGCCCAGCCTGCCTTTCTCTTTTTAAGGCACCCAATCCCTGGGGAAACCAACTGAGGATCACAGCTGTGAGCTGGGGGAGGGCCCATTGTTGACCCTAAGACCTGGCCTGACTTGAGAAGTCCAGGATGTGGAATTTCATCAGGCTCAAGGAATCCTTTCAAGGAGCATTCTGACAAATAGAACCGTATAAAATCTACTATTCTTTTTGTCAACTATTTTGAAATTGTTCTAGTGATTAAGATTGATCTAGAAAATATGAACTGCATTTTTACACTCAGAGCTTCAAAACTGGCTTTGAAAGGCCAGGCGTAGTGGTTCATGCCTATAATCACAGCACTTTTGGAAGTCAAGGTGGGCAGATTGCTTGAGCCCAGGAGTTCAAGACCAGCCTGGGCAACATGGTGAAACCCCTTCTCTATTAAAAAAAAAAAAAAAAATCAGCCGGGCATGGCAGTGTGGGCCTGTTGTCCCAGCTACTTGGGAGGCTGAGGTGGGAGGATGGCTTGAGCTGGGAAAGGGGAGGTTGCTGTGAGCTGATATTTTCAGCCTGGGTGACAGAACAAGACCCTGTCTCAAAAAAAGCCCACAAGCTGGCTTTAAAGTGAACTAATAAGGATGTCTGTGTTATTTCTGTATATGATATTTGATCACTCTTTTCTCTTTTAATATTGTTTCAACTTCTGATTTACTTTAGCAAACACTTTCTTCATTAAAAGTGCAAAGGTAAATTTAAACCATACAAATAGCCAAATCAATCGAATCTAAATGAAGTCTTTTATACAAAAATCTAAATGCTTAAAATAGATAAGTACGGTATTTTATCTTAATCGTGGAGAGGGTAATGTGTTACTGCACTTTTGACATCAAGGATGTCTGTGTTCAAATCCTGACTTTGTCCCTTGTTAGTACTAGTTGTATTAACTTAAATAAATCATTTTGCCTTTCCAAGTCTCAGCGTTTTCTTTTATAAAAACTATGGTTATCAGGAGGATTTTTTGAGATAATTATATATGAAAAAACCTGCTAGGATGTATTCTTTAGTAAACATTCAGTATTTGGCTCTTTGGCAACTGAGTGATGGGTATGTTCCTTAGGTGTGAGGGTTCCTGGGTTGAGGTTATTGTCTTGTGGTTTCAGTAATTTGATTTCTTGTGTACTATTCTTATTATATGTTTTTATATAGTTTAGAAAATTTAATCTGTAGAAAATCTGATTCTTGGTTTTTGGCCACATTTTCAGATCTATCATTCATCTACTGTGAGGATATTAAAAGGAATACTTGGTCAGTTTGCTCAATTAACCAGAGAATGGTGCCATTAAGTTAAAAAATGCATATACATGTATAGGCATGATCCTCATATGGATTAGTTTGTTAGCTGCATGGTCACAGATCAAATCCTGAGTTATTACCCTTCTTACAGTTGTGTTGCTTGTTTATGATGGGAATAAGGTTTTCAGTAAGGATAGCTTGATAGTAATAAACTGTAACTACCATTGGAAGAACATTTCAAAGTACAGCATTATGTATCCTACTTATTTAGTCAAAAAACATCATTTTCGTTTCATGTGGTAATAGTCCATTAATTTACCCTAATAATATTTCATAGATTTTGACATCTACTAGAACATAAGGTTGAAGTGAAAAGCATGTTGTAGTTTGTGCATTTTTATTTTCTACAAAAGAAAACCAAAATTATCTTGCATAGCTTTATTTAAATTGGACGTTTTTTTTTTTTTTTTTGAGACAGAGTCACGATCTGTTGCTCAGGTTGGAGTGCAGTGGCACGATCTCAGCTCACTGCAACCTCTGCCTCCCAGGTTCCAGTGATTCTCCTGCCTCAGCCTCCCAAATAGCTGAGACTACAGGCACTTGCTACCACGTCAAGCTATTTTTTTTTTATTTTTTATTTTTAGTAGAGATGAGGTTTTACCATGTTGGCCAGGATGATCTCGATCTCCTGACCTCGTGATCCACCCACCTTGATCTCCCAAAGTGTTGGAATTACAGGCTTGAGCCACTGCACCCAGCCTTATTTCTATAGTTTTTGAGATTCAGCCCTTGGAATCTTCTACATTTCTTTGCTTACGTGATAGGGGTTGGTTTATGGTTTTTGCCGTTCATAATTTTTCTTAAACCTTCATAGCCACATTTAGCCATATGCACTTTAAGGCACACAGTGAAGATGAAATTTAATACACATCTAACTTCTGTGCAGACTTGGTGAGAAACAGATATTTTGCAGCCTGCTTTCACTCTGTGAGTCATTAAGGAGTGGGTTGATAAACTTGCACTGCAACCTCACTTATAGAAGATTGTGCCTATTGTAAGATACTCCCTATAAAGCCAAAAGAAAAAAAAAATGCTAAGGGTACTGACAATTGTTTATAAAATACAGTCATAGAGACATAAGGCTCCAGAGAGTTCTCTGATTAAATTTCATAATAATTTTAATTTCTCTGACTGAATCACTTTGTTAAATTTTGTCTTGGCTTCTGGAGACAGGGTAGGGAGATAGGTTAAATTTCAATACTTTATGCTATTCATTGGGCTTGGGAGAGTTTCTTCAGCTTAAATGATAATAAAGATAGATTAGTGATTCTGGTTTATCTTCTAATCTTAGCATAGACATTTTCTGTAGATTAGAAGTCATTTCATTTGTGAACAAAATACGGCTTCTGATATAAAAAGAAAAATGAATCTTAATTCTCTAAGGCTTAGAAAAGATTGCTGGAATTTAGGAGTTGGGTAAATGGTTTTACTCTAACTACTACTGTAATTGAATAAACGTGAAAAGATTTTCTGAAAAGCTAAAAAGCTCTTGAAGTAAATTTGAGAGGATTTTTTTTTGCATTATGGAGAACAAGATAGTATTACCCTTACCTAAAATTCTCCCTCATGTTTTTTTTTTCCTTTGCTTTGGAAACAGCATCCAAGCAGGGCCACTGAGAAGGGTGTGTGGGGTTGTGGGGGTGGGTGTTTAATGGTTGGTTGTTTGGAGGAAATTATGTACCGGTACCTATAAAGAACAACTCAGGCAAGTCTCTCGGCTACTTAGATTTCCTATTTCTTTTTTTCTTTTGTTTCTTTTTTTTTTTTTTTTTTGAGACAGAGTCTCACTCTGTCGCCAGGCACCAGGCTGGAGTGCAGTGGCACAATCTCGACTCACTGCAACCTCCACCTCCCGGGTTCAAGCAATTCTCCTGCTTAAGCCTCCTGAGTAGCTGGGACCACAGGCGCACGCCACCACGCCCAGCTAATTTTTGTATTTTTAGTAGAGACGGAGTTTTACCATGTTGGCCAGGATGGTCTCGATCTCTTGACCTCGTGATCCACCCGCCTCGGCCTCCCAAAGTGCTAGGATGACAGGCTTGAGCCACCTCGCCCGGCCCGTATTTCTTTTTAGGTTAAGCATTGCTATTCACATTGTGTTGACTGTAGAAGGATTGATACTGTCCAGTACAAATAATAGTAAAACAATTTCTGCATAGGGCTTGTGGTAAATATTAAAATATCTTAATGATAAGCACATGTATTCTTTTAAATTTCGTCAGTTGCCCAGTGCTCCGATTCATTCATCACTCGTTTATTTTATTCAACAAGCATTTATTGACCCCCTGCTGGTTCTGGGTTTCCCCATCCATGCTGTGTTAGATGCTTGGTATGCAAAGATAAATGAGTTATGGTCTCTCCCCTTAAGCTGCCACCAACTACCAAATTCTTGGTCATTTTAGTCGTTTTGTATTTTCTTTTCTTTTTTAAATTTTTATTTTTCAGTAGGTTTTTGGGAACAGATGGTGTTTGGTTACATGAGTAAGTTCCTTAGTGGTGATTCCCAAGATTTTAGTGCACCCATCACCTGAGCAGTGTACACTGTACCCAATGTGTAGTCTTTTATCCCTTATCCCCTTTCAGTCTTTCCTCTGAGTCCCCAAAGTCTATTATATCATTCTTATCATTCTTTGCATCCTCATAGTTTAGCTCTCACTTATGAGTGAGAACTTATGATGTTTGGTTTTTCATTCCTGAGTTACTTTACTCCCTTACTCTCCAATTCCATCCAGGTTGCTGTGAATACCATTATTTCACTCATTTTTATGGCTGAGTAGTATCCCATGGGGTGTGTGTGTGTGTGTGTGTGTGTGTGTGTGTGTGTGTGTGTGTAGCACATTTTCTTTATCCACTTGCTGATTGATGGGCATTTGGGCTGGTTCCATATTTTTTGCAATTGCAAATTGTCCTGCTATAACCATGTGTGTGCAGTTCTCTTTTTCTATAATGACTTCTTTTCCTCTGGGTACATACCCAGGTGTGGGGCTGCTGGATCAAACGGTAGTTCTACTTTTAGTTCTTTAAGGAATCTCCACACTGTTTTCCGTAGTGGTTGTACTAGTTGATATTCCTACCAGCAGTGTAAAAGTGTTCCCTTGTCACCACATCCCCACCAACATCTATTATTTTTGGATTTTTTGATTATGGTAACCGTTGTTGGAATAAGGTGATATTGCATTGTGGTTTTGATTTGGCATTTCCCTCATAATCAGTGATTGAACATTTTTCATATGCTTATTGGCCATTTGTATATCTTTCTTTGAGAACTGTCTATTCATGTCTTTAGCCCACTTTTTAATGGGAGTGTTTTTTTCTTGCTGATTTGTGTGAGTTCCCTTGTAAATTCTGGATATTAGTCCTGTGTCAGATGTATAGATGTGAAGATTTTCTCTCACTCTGCGGGTTGTCTGTTGACTCTGCTGATGATTTCTTTTGCAGTGCAGAAGCTTTTTAGTTCAACTAAGTCCTGTGTATTTATCTTTACTTTTGTTGCATTTGCTTTTGAGTCCTTAGTAATGAAGTCTTTGCCTAACTAAGCCAATGTCTAGAAGGGTTTTTCTAATGTTATCTTCTAGAATTTTTATGGTTTCGGGTCTTAGATTTAAGTCTTTGATCTATCTTGAGTTGATTTTTGTATAAGGTGAGAGATGATGATGCAGCTAAATTCTTCTACATGTGGCTTTGCCAATTATCTCAGCCCTATTTGTTGAGTAGAGTGTCCTTTCCCCACTTTATGTTTTTGTTTGCTTTGTTGAAGATCAGTTGACTGTAAGTATTTGGCTTTATTTCTGGGTTTTCTATCCTGTTTTATTGTTTTATATGCCTATTTTTATATGAGTACCCTGCTGTTTTGGTGACTATTACCTCATGGTATAGTTTGAAGTTGGGAAATGTAATACCTCCAGATTTGTTCTTTTGCTTAGTCTTGCTTTTGCTATTCGGGCTGTTTTTTGGTTTTATCAGTATTCTTTCAGGAGAGCTACTAGATGCTGGAGTTATAGCAGAAGAAAGACAGGAATACTTTATTTGCTTATGGAGTTATTCTCTAGCCTAGGAATAAAAGTCAACATGAATAAAATGGAGAAGCAATCAATGCTGTGCTGAATTTTTCAAATAGAGCTATTAATCATATTATTAGAGATATAATTATTTGGTGAGAGACTGATTAATAAATGAAATAAAATTAGAGGGTTTTTTGATACTAATTGAAATTATGGAACAACCAATAGAATAAAATCACATCTAAAATTGTTTCTAGATTCAGACTTAGAACATTCCTTAATTAACTTCACATTTGATTTATAGAGAACTTTAAATATTATAATAGTATTATCTATCAAATAGTTAATAAACTATTTTAACTTTCTTTGAAAAAGTTAAAAGGCAGATATTGCCAGTTTTAACATTCGACTCTGACTCAAATATTGGTAAGTTTTGCTGTTACGTGTAGACTTTATTACAAAAGCAAAGATTTAAATTAATTGTAGTTACTTCAATGGGATATATAATTCATATTTATTTGACTTCACCCGTTCGTTAATTACCACTGTTCAGAGATTGTTCTTGTGAGAGATATGCTATTTTAGCATGACTCAGAAAAGGGGCCAGAAACCTTAATAAAAAACTGAAAAATTTAAAAGCATACAAAATACAAGCTGGGATTAAATTCAGAAGACATAAAATTAACCTGTCAGGTGCTATAGTTTCTCAGTGCTGGTTCTGCTCCTGCCTCATGATGGAACCAGGAACCATAACAGTTCACTGAGTCATGCTAGGCCATGGTATTAGCACATGCTTCACAAACACTCAGCAAACCTTTGTGTGAGTGGAGCATTTATTGCATGATGATGATAATGTCAACATTATTTTAATAATTTATACCTCATATATATGCTTGGTTTTGGTTTGTTTTAAAATCTGCTAATTATTATTTTATTTTATTTTTTTGAGATGGAGTCTCTCTCTGTCCCCCATGCTGGAGTGCAATGCTGTGATCTCAGTTCATTGCAAGCTCTGCCTCTTGGGTTCTAGCGATTCTCCTGCCTCAGCCTCCTGAGTAGCTAGGATTACAGGCGCCCACCACCATGCCTGGCTGATTTTTGTATTTTTAGTAAAGACCGGGTTTCGCCATGTTGGCCAGGTTGGTCTTGAACTCCAAAATCAGCTATTCTTTAAAAATTATGGGTTTGAAACTGAAGATTTAGCTATTCTAAACACTTCTTTAGAAATGTTAAACTATTACCTGCCCTTCCTTAATCTATTACATTAAAATGGAACTTTTGTATAAGTGCTTTCCCATACATGATCTCATTTGATCCTCTTAACAGCTCTATGACTGACATTGACCATTACTATTATCACCATTTTACCAATGAGTTCACTGCTGTTTACCTGCAATTTTATAGCTCATTAATGGAAGACATTGGCTGTAAACTGGGATTTGTCACTCCTACTTTACAGCTGAGCTCAATTTCTTTCTATCATTGACCTGCAAGGTGTTTTAAATAAAATGACTACTAAGATCAGAGCATCAGACTGCTAGTTTCTGCCAATGTATCATTTTTGGCAATAATAGAATAATGTTTTTCACAGTAAGAATCATCCTAAAAAAAAATTCCATCCTAGCCTCAGCACACTTCTCTACATCAATTCTAGGAAACACTTGTACTTAGGTGGAGCTTCCTCAGGACCAGCAATCTTTTTAACAAAAGATGAAGCCTTCGAAAGCTGCCTGATTGTTAGTGCAAGAGTTATGACTGTTGATACCCACTATAGTCATCAAAAAGTCAAATCATACAGTCTGTATTCTGCATACAACTCCACTCATTGTCCTTTAAATGCAGTAAACTTCCCCACTCTTTTTCATACCATATCCTGTCTTTTTCTAACCTATATTATTCAGTAAATATGATGAATAAATTAAGTGATAGAGTTTTTAATTAGTGAGATTGCTCAGCCTGAGTTATATCTGCATTTCACTTTGATCTAAAAGAAGCAAATTATACTAGCTCTTGTATGAAAACTCTGTAATGGTAGCGTAACTATTCAGTATTAACAACGTTATTAAATGAAAAAGAACTGCGCAATGTATTTTGTTATGCATATTTTCTTTAGGAATCCTTTCATTTTGGAATAAACTTATTTTCCATAAATGAGACCCCCCACAGTCCAAAATTTCTCAAGTTGAGTGATCATTAAAATCACCTCAAGAACATTGTTAGTGTTATTTTTTTCTCAAACTTTTTATAACTAAAAATTTCTTCCCATGCACAAAAAGCTGAAAGACTAGTACAATGAACATTCATATAAGTACCTACTAAATTCAATAGTTGTTAATATTTTAACAAACTTGCTTTCTCTCTCTCTCACTTTCTCTCCCTCTCTGGGTATATACATAGACCTATCTGTATAAGTCTTGGCTTGATTTGAGTTTAGGTAAAGCATTATTGATAAAAATACTTCATTTGAGGTGTGCACTTCATATTGCATTATATCAGGTGGCAAATGATGTCAAGTTGTTTCATTGTTGATATTTGTATTAAATCATTTTTCATGGTGGTAACTACCAGATCTTTTTTTTTTTTGTAAATAACAAATGTGCCTGGGTACTCTGGAATTATGTGAATATCCTGTTGCTAACATTTCACCTAAAGGAAACCATCCTTTTGTCCCTACCAGAATCTATTGTTCTATCAGACTCTGTTGTTACATATACATTGATTAGCTGACCTTCTTCTGTAAAGGTGAGCATTCCCTAATCAACTGTGGGTTGACTACAGTTTCTTCTAAAAAGTTAGGGTAAATTTATAATTCTTCCCCTTTACCACGTTTCAAGTAGATCTCACCTTATCAAATATTTCCCATTATTTTTTCAATGCTACTTTTCTTTCTGACACAACTAAATTTTCTCACCTTCCAATTTCCTGCCTCAGACCCCAAATCAGCCATTTCTTCAAGGAACCTCCATTCTTTTTAGTATTTAGAAATCAAGCTTGAAATGTTAGACATCCCTATCGTACTTGTATCATTGCTTCTAGACCTTTTCAGTGTATATTGCAAAAAAATAATGTGTATTTCTTTTAATCATGAGTTCATGTTAATATTTATAATTCAAATTTAACATTAATTTTTAAAATTTTATTTGTATATCACATTTAAAACTTGTAATATATTTGATTCATATATACACATGTAGTTTTAAATTACAATAAAATTCTGAATGAAGTTTATGATTTCTTTGCAGTTCTTTTTGTCCCTGGGGAGTTTTTAAACATAAAATATCTACGTCCACTTCCCCAAGATCTTCTGAATTAGAATCTTGGGAAAAGAGTTCTGTCATATTGTAGGTTTGTATTTTTAAAATAACAAGTCCATGATCTCCTGCCCTAGTCAGTCTCAGGACTGCTGGAATATGTGATATCTGTTTTACTTTGGGTAATATCTCTCAATCCTCCCTTGCCCTCTTTTTACCTTCTAAGACATTTTTATAATTTTGTTATAATGTAATCGTTAAATTATTGGCACAGGGAGAAATGTTTAAGGAAATGGGGAAAGGGTTGACTGGGAAGCAAAAAAAAAAAACAGATGAATTTGCAGGAAGGTGGTATAGGGAGCTTAGAAGCTACTGTCATGAACAGTAATTTTTCATATTTTTAGGCTCTCATTATCCTCAATATCTTCCTTACAGTTCTTCAGAGGATTTTAAACAGTAATCCTGTTTTAAAACACAGGACTTATTTAATAATGGCGTACCATTTATTGCATATTTAGTGTTGCCGGGCACCCAAAGTATTTTATATATTGCCTCATTTAATCCTTGCAGGAACCTTATTGTGCTCACATATTAATATTCTTATTTTGTAAATGAGAAAACTGACTTAAATATATGTACTCCACTTAATGAGCTACTTTCTAAGGAAAACACAAGTTTTATCTTTGCCACAGGTTGGGTTACCAAGGAAGCTGACTCTGAGCTTGAGATTTGGATGCCTGATTTTGTTAGAGATACCTGACAGATCTAACAGAATTGATCTCTGGGGATCAATACCTTTGGAAGGGAAGGGATGCAAGCACAACTGCTCAGTGAAGCTGAGCTATGAAGTGATTCTCTACCAAGTTCTGAGCCAGCCCCACAGAGAGCTCTGGAGCTAGGGAGTCGTTTAAAGTCTTTCCAATTTGGAGCAGGAGGACTGGCCTTTTACCTCTGCATTGACCTGTCGCTGTGTGTAGACTGCACCTGGAAGGAGGCTTGATCTTGGATGGGGGACCCTCTTCTGCCGGCACTCTCCACAGCCAGAGGAATACGTTTTTTAATCCTGAAAGGGCTTCTGGTGTAGAAGTGATCACTGATCACAGTGTCTACCACATCTCCAATAAATTTGCTATAATTTCTTCAAAACAAATTTTCTTGATAAAGACTTTTTTTCTATTGGCTATTCTTTTCTTATTTTTCCCATTGAATATATATTCAGAGAAGTTTGCCCTTATATCATTCACCATAAAGTCTTTTTTTTTAACCCAGTTGTATCAGCTTTTAACTCTTTGCCTTGTATTGCATTGGATAAACCGAAATAAACTTACTGTTTTTTTAAACATCAGGCATTTAGCATCTCCTGTCCTCAACATTTTACTCTGCTTGTCTTTACAGCCATTCTTGAGAAGGTTTTCAAAGAGGTCAGTGCAAGAGAAAGTCTTTATATTAACCCATGCTTAGGATCTCCTTAATTTCAACCCCTTCTTTGTTAAAGCATTCTCTTTGACACTCAACATGCATCCTTCGTCCCATGACTTTCTGATGGAGAAAATTACTCACTCTCAGCTTGCTCCCTGACCGTCCCAACTGTCTGTCTTCTGTGTGAACTTGGAGGCAGAAGAGCTGCATGTCCTATTACCCCCTGGTGCAGAGAAGCACATCCACCTGTTCATTTGGGCTTGCAGATGCGAGGGCTGAAACGTGCTACCATGTAGCACAGATCTCCTCCTGCCTGGTGTACCTGGTCCCTTGTGTATGGGATTATGTGCTCTCAGCAAAAGAAATGCCTGATTTTTCCATTTAAATTAGGCGAGACTATGTTACAAATGTACTATTTGTTCTCTTCTTCCTTTAGGCGTATAACCAGTCTTAATTTTTATTGGAGGATTTTGAAATACTTTGTTTTTTCTGTAGTTTTTAAAAATAAATCATTTCTAAGTATATTGAAACTCAGCACCCAGCAACATAATTTCTTTGCTCAACAATATTTTCTAAACTAGAAATGCTTTAAAATTATACATATGTCAAATATACTTTACTATGTGGTTAAAAGCCAATCTCATAAGGAAAAATAACCTAAAATTAATCCAACTCCTTCTTTTAATTCCTTGCTTCTAATTTGCCATGTATGTCTGCCACTTTGGAGACAAAAACTGTTAATTTAACCTTAATTTTTAATTTAATTTAACAATTTTAAAATTCAACTCCATTTAAAGAAGTATCTTGAAGAAGATTGAACTGGGAGCAGGTAAGAGAGATCACTAAAGAGCAAAGTGTTAAGGGAGAGCATCGTTTCCTTCTTTTTTATAAGGATGTACGCCTCTTCACATAGAATGCTGTGTAGTGCTTTCTGGCTCATGAATGTCTCATTTTAGGGGGAGTCATGCAGCGTGATTCTCACTGCTTTTAAGTGATTTTTTGGTAATTGTGTGATTAATACTTGGCTTCGTGGCATTCTGTATTTTTTACATCTTTAAAAACATCACTTAAGCTAAGTTTTTTGCTTCTGTTTTTAAAATGCTACCTCAAGTTTGGTTGTGTTCTCAAGTGAAAAATATTGCTAGCTCTGCCCTGTGTGTGAACTTTCAGCCTAGTCATTTTGTGGCCATAAATATTGTTTCTTTTCAGCCTTGCTAGTCGTTCGTGTGTTTTCTGTTTGTTCCTTAAATTATGTAAAATGACCCTATGACAGCCAACAAATTTTATAGCTTACTGTAATAAAGAATTTCCTTATGGCAGAAATATTCAAGTTATAGAAAATGTTTTCTAGCAGGCCAATTGTTTTTTCTGAATAAGTAGTTTTAAAAACAAATGTAACAGGAAGCTTGACAATTTTTTGAAAATTTATACAAGCATGTGCTCAATATAGGGAATAAGGAAAACCAAGAGATGAGAAAAATTAACACCCAAAAGCTCATTGCCAGAAAAAACTACTTTTACTCTCTTTTCTTCTCATCATTTATATGCCTCATTACTATTATTTTTGCATATTCGAGGTGATGTGGTATAAACTATGTATATTCAATGTGTATATTCTACTTTTTTTTTTCGTGTTTGT
>CAUYQU010053202.1:0-14002 GCA_963574635.1 Cheracebus regulus | reverse complement strand
TGTGGCTCCTCTGCCGGGAATCTCCCGGTCTGTGGGCTACAAAAATTCGTCGGAAAGTGCGGCGTCCACTCGTTCTCTGCGCTTTCACTGGGAGCTACATTCCTGAGCTGTTGCTAATCGGCCATCTTGGATCTCTCCGTTTTTATCTTACTATTTTTATACTACAAGCATAGAAGTAGACTTCTATGCTAGGAAATTTATGCAAGATCCTGTTATAAAAAACAGAATTCTTGAAAATTCAATTTTTAAAAACTGAGAAAGTTATTTCTTCTGCTAAGCACTGCTAGACAATGTGCAGGATATAAAATAAGCCTATGACAATCTCTGCCCTCATGGAGGGTGAACTACTGCTGTAAAGACAGACTTCTACTTTGTGGGGGAGGTAGAAAATGAATTTGTCCACACTTGCTTTTTGTCTTTTGGACATTGGCATTGAGAGAAAGTCTCTGATAGAGATGCTAGCAAGCCCCTCTCAATCCCAGAGAACTGTGGTGATGATCATACAGATTCAGGTGGAGCCAAGAGTCAAAGTTACTTCATCAGTGATCAGTAATATGACAAAGTGTTAGGGGGCTGAGGGAGCACCCTCTATATATCAGACACTTACTTATATTAATTCATGAAAATAGATCATGACATTCAATGCTTCCTAACCTTGGAGTAGGCACTATTCCATTTTAAAGATGTACAAATTGAGATCCAGAGACATTTAGTAACCTATCCAAGTTTACACACTTAGTGATAAAGTTAGTATTCAAACCCACAGCCCATCTGTACTGCATGCTCTGTATATACAGTAACATTATCCAGAGAAGGAACACATTTATTAGAAGATAAACAGCTTGGAAACATGCTAAACAGGAAGTCATGAAGAAAATTGATAGAGGATTATATCTAGATCTACCCAGGAAAGGGGATAGTGTGACTCAAGATTGGATTTCTTGAAAGTCCCCATGAAGCTTTTTGTGCTCCTTTTGCAAGATGGTTTAATGATGTGTATCAAACACTAATACACATCCACCTGTTGCCTGTTTTTTTTTTAAATTGCAGTAAAATATAACTTTAAGTTTACCATCTTAAGACATTAAGTACATTTATACTGTGGGTAGCCTTCACCATTATCCATCCCTAAAATTTTTTTTATCATCTCAAACAGAAACTCTGTGCCCATTAAATATAACTCTTCTTTCTCCACCAGTTCCCTGGTAACCCTTATTCAACTTTCCATCTATATGAATTTACCTATTCTAGGTTCCTCATATAAGTAGAATCATACAGTATTTGTCCTTTTGTGTCTGGCCACTTTCACTTAGCACAGTGCCTTTCAAGGTTCATCCATGTTGTAGCATGTATCAGAATTGCATTCCTTTTTATGGGTGAATATTCCGTTGTATGTATATACCATGTTCCAGTCATCTGTTGATGGACATTTAGATTGTTCTCTACTTTTGGCTATTGTGAATCATGCTGCTATGAATATTGGTGTACAAGTGTCTGTTTGAATCCCTGCTTTCAATTCTTTCAGGTATATAACTAGAGGTGGAATTGCTGGATCATATGATAATTCTACACTTAACTTTTGGAAGAACTGCCAAACCGTTTTCCACAGCAGTACCATTTTACATTCCCACCAGCAATGCAGGAGGGTTCCAATTTCCCCATATCCTCACCAACAGTTGCTATTTTTCTTTTTCTTTTTTTTTATATAACAGCCATCCTAATAAGTATGAAGTAGTATATCATAGTAGTTTTTTAAAAATTGCTTTAATGATTAATGATGCTGTAAAAGATTAGCATCATTTCATGTGGTTATTGGCCATCTGTATATCTTCTTTTGCCCATTTTTAAATTGGGTTGTTAGGGTTTTTTGTTCTTGTTGTTGAACTGTAGGAGTTCTGTCTATATTTTGGATATTGACAGAAGACAATCATGATTTGCAAGTATTTTCTCCAATTCTGTGGGCTGTCTTTTCACTGTCATGGTAGTATCTTTTGATGCACAAAAGTTTCTCATTTTGATGAAGTCCAATACATCTGTTTTCTGTTTTATTGCTTGTGTTTTATGAGTCATATCCTATAGTCATTGCCAAATCCAAAATGTTGAAGATTTCCCCCTATGCTTTCTTCTAAGAGTTTTATAGTTTTCATTCTCATATTTATTTAAGTCTTTGATACATTTTGAGTTAATTTTGTTGTATATGGTATAAGGTAAGTATTCAAATTCATTCTCTTGCATGTGGATATTCCGTTTACCCAGACCCATTTGTTGAAGAGTCCTTTTCCCATTAAATGGTCTTGGGATTTTTATTGAAAATCAATTGACCATGTATGTGAGGATTTATTTTTGAGCTCTCTATTCTATTACATTGATCTGCCTGTCTGTCCTTAAGCCAGTACTATACTATTTTGATTACTGTAGCTTTGTAGGAAGTTTTGGAATCAGGAAGTGTAAGTTTTCTAACTTTGTTCTTTTTTTCAAGATTGTTTGAGCTATTTGGAATCCTTTAAGATTTTATGTGAATTTTAGGACAACTTTTTCTATTTGTGCAAAAATGTCATTTGGATTTTGATAGGGATTGTGTTGAATCTGTATATTGCTTTGGGTAGTATTGTCATCTTAATATTAGTCTTTCAGTTATTGAACACAGAATATATTTTCATTTACTTATATCTTCTTTAATTTCTTTCTGCAGTATTTTGTAGTTTTCAGTATACAAGTCTTTAGACTTGTTGGTTAAATTTATTCCTAAATATTTATTCTTTTTGATACTATTTAAATGGAATTGTTTTCTTAATTTTCTTTTCACACTGTTCATTGCTAGTGTATAGAAATACAACAAAACTTGGTGTGTTGACTTTGTATCCTGCAACTTTGCTGAATTCATTTATTAGCTCTAACAGCTTTTTTGTGTGGAATCTTTAGGGTTTTGTACATATAAGATGATATAATCTGCAAACAGAGATCATTTTACTTCTTCCTTTCAAATCTGAATGCCTTTAATTTTTTTTTCTCACCTAAATACTTTAGCTAGAACTTCCAGTAGTATGTTTAATAGAAGTGAAAGTGAATATCTTTGTCCTATTCCTAATCTTAGGGGAAAAGCTTTCAGTCTTTCATCATTGAGTATAATATTATCTGTGAGTTTTTTTATATATGGCCTTTATTATGTTGAAGAAGTTCCCTTCTATTCTTAGTTTATTATTTTCATTATAAAGCACATTAAATTTTGTCAAATGCTTTCTCTACATTGAGATTACCATGTGCTTTTTTTTTTTAACTTCATTCTATTTATGTGATATATTACATTGATTGCTTTTCATATGTTGAACCATCCTTATATTCTGGGAATAAACCTCACTTGGTAATTGTGTATGCTCTTACTATGTTGCCAAATTTAGTTTGCTAGTATTTTATTGAGGATTTTTACATCCTTAAGAGCTGTTTTTGAAATTAAAGTTTTATTGGAACACAGCCATGCCCAATCATTTCTGTATTATCCATGGCTACTTTCATGTTTCAACAGAAGCCACACTGCCTGCTAAACTACAAATATTTATTATCTGGCCTTTTATAGAAAAGGTTTGCTGACTTCTGAGTTAGACAAATAACTCCTTACTCTGGTTCCATACTGCCCAAGAAATCTGGTTCTCATTTGGATTCCTGTGTAGATGCACCTTTAAAGTCGAATTGCCCTGGTCACATACCAGTAAATATTTTAGGTGGTTATATTTCTCACAGTAAAGTAATAAATTAACATTCTAGTTTATCTATTATGATATAATGACCTATAGCTCTATCCACAAGAGTCTGTTCCATTTTTAACAGAATCAGGGTTCTGAACTCACAAAGCCGAGAAAAGGATCCTGGAAATTGGAAACCTAACCAAATTGCTGCCCTTGAGAAGCCCTGTCTGGGTATCCAGCCTTCTGACTTCCTCTGATAAAATCTAATTTCACTGCATGTCTCCTTTGATCTACAGTAGTTCATATTTCTATTTTTTTCTATCTTTTGCTTTTAGATTTCTACATAGTACTAAGGAAGAATGATTTCGTATTTGATATAGCTGAACCATGCAAAAATTAGATCCTTGAAAAGGTCAGAACCTGTATTTATACATAGTACAAATAGAGAGTTGTTTTCTATTAGATTGTGTATGAATATATGCGTCACAGAAAACAGAGTGAATGAAAAAACTTCCTTTTTTATTCTGCAATTTTTACAAATTCTGTGTGTCTTTATAATCTGCAAACTACTCTGTACATAATTATCTCATAAGTATGTATATTGTTATTAATCTTGTTTTATAGAAACAATAATGGGTTAAGAGACTTATTCAAAATCCTGTAACTAATAGTTGTAAGACCAAGTCCCAGATCTTTTGCTTCTAAGTCTTAACCTTTCCACTACATCATAAGTTTGTAATCAATATCAGAATTTAGTAGGCATGTTAAGTATGCAACTGTATGAACTTTGGAAATAATGTATGTGAAAGTCTGTGAAAAAGTGCTAAAACCTCTTCATGGATGTTAAGTATCATAAATAATTCAGATCTTGACCTTCAGTATCTAACATATAATCTTTGGGATGATACCAGAGTCCTCAATGTATGATATACCACTGGCTTAGTAAGACAAGCAAAATTCCTTACAAGTTGCCTACTTTCTACTTTTCTAGCCTCAGATCATTCAGTTTCTGTCATTTGTCCCTGTAACTTACTATGCCCCTTTTCATCTATAATAAATGGCTAGCATTGTCAAAACACATTGTCCATTTCCATTTCTATGTTCAATTCCATGTAATTGGGAAGAATGCCTAAAATACCTATTTGTCTTTCTTCTGATAATCCTAGCTCAACTTCATCTCCTCCATGAAACCTTCCTCAACCTTCCCCCACCATTGGCAAAGTTCATCATTCACTCCTATTTTCCCAGAGCACTTTTTATAGCAGATCTCTGTATAGCAAAAATCACATGATGATTGTATATTTGAATTGCTATCTCTCCTACTAATCTGTGAGTTCTTTGTGAGCATGAACAGGGACTTACACTTATTTGTCTTTTTGTCTTTAACATGTTACTACTAGGCTTAGATTTTGTTACACAGCTCAGATACATTTTGTTTAATGAATAAAATAAGAACTGCAGTTCTTTTTTTAAAGGATCTGTATGTGAATATTCTAAGTGGGAGACTGACCACACAAAAATACCTAGAAACACATAAATATATGTAAAAAGCCGCTGGCCAGCTTCTTTCCTGCATTGCTGAAAGTCCTGGTTTATTCATCACACTAGGTAGGTCTTGACTCCTTTACCTCTGAGGCCACTGCAACAAGGCAGCGGGGCACGCCTCTTCACGGGAGAGGACTAGAGACCTTTCTCTAGAGGAGAATGGGAATCCTAGATGAGCCCCTAGATTGTTGGAGCTAAAAATGCTCAGTTCTGCAAAGTGGAACTAACACTCAGGCAAGAGTTTTCTCAAGAAGGCAGTTTACTTCTACAGAATGACATCTCCTGCATGCAAGGCAGAGGCCAGGGAGAGCTCGCAGAATAAAGGAGAGCAGCAGTTTTTATCCCCTAATGCAGACTCTGTTTTTGTGTCCTCCCACTGTGGGATGTGGTTGGACTGCACAATCTAGGCCAATTCTGATTGGTTACTGTTGACATCATCAAGGGAGAAAGGGTGGACTTTTCATGGGAAAGAGGGTTAATAGGTGAGGGAAATGCTTGAGTGTGTTTGGGCACAACAGAGGTAGGGAGGGCTGATAGATGAATGGGTACAGTTACTTTTTAGAATAGAACAAAGAACTAGAAACTGAAAGCTTTTGAACAAAAGGAACTATTTGTTCTTAACAACAGTAGCAGTGACTTTCAAGGAGGTAAGGGATATTCAACCTCCCTGCAAAAAATATACACATCTTAGTACCTTAAGTATGTTATAATTAGTCGAGGTATCAAGTCATAACACATACCATTCTCTCCCACTCTGTCTTCCTAAGGGGACTGGTTCCTGTCCAACCCCGTATGACTGCTATGATAATATATCCTATATGTATGTTAAAGTAATACATATGCACTATGAAAATTTTGCCAATAGAAGTATACCAAATGAAAACATCAGCTAGAGATGGTAGGCTTGGAGATTGCAGGAGGAGGAGACATTAAACTAAATGATTTTCAACATTTCTTCCAAATCTGCAGTTCTATGTTTACACCAGCAGAGTGGTTACCAAGAACAAAGGAAAAGACTGCAATGTGACTTTGACATGGTTGACTTGAATCGAGGACAAAATGATATAGAGGAAAACCCGATATATGAAATCTAAATTTGTAGAGCAGATTACTTTGCAGTGAACATTCAACTTATTTTTATGAAGATTGCTTTTAGCTAGCCATTTTGGTATGTTCAAATATACTTCATTTTAGTAAAAATCCATTTACACTTAACTTTTCAGTACTATGTTTACTGTGTAAAATAAAGCAGGCACACATTATTCATTATTTCAAAGAAGGAAGAGATTTCAGCCAAGTTATGTTGTAGTAGCTGCAGCGGAAATAATTGAGCTGGGTCTTGCCCATAAACCTGCAATATGATAGAACTTAAAGTGGGGCCGGGCACAGTGACTCACACTTGTAATTCCAGTACTTGGGAGGCCAAGGCAGGAGGACAGCTTGAGGCCAGGAGTTCAAGACCAGCCTGGATAACATGGTGAGACCTCATCGCTACAAAAACTAAAAACATTAGCCAGGCGCATTGATGCACACTGGTAATCCTAGCCACTCATGAGGCTGAGGTAGGAGGATTGCATGAGCCCAGGAGTTTGAGGCTGCAGTGAGCTCTGATCATGCCACTGTACTTCAGCCTGAGCAACAGGGTGAGACCCTCTTAAAAACTAACTGAAATACCTGAGGTATGTAAGGTATGTAAAGTGCCTACCACAGTGCCAGTAAATGGTAGATGAAGACGCAGAAAAGAAAAAAGATGATGGTGGTGATGATACTGTTACGTTGTTTGCCCCCATATCACACTTCTGTAAGGCTTCAGAGAGAAAGTTGGTATTGTGTATGTTTATATACACACGTACATACATGTACATACATATTGTCCATGCTGTAAAACCTAAAGTTGTACAGTGTTGTTTCTAATAATGAAACCAGGACTTATATTTGGAGTCTCAAATTTGGAAGGAACTTTAAAGGTTATGCAGTCCAGCCTCCCTCTTCCTCCTAATGATTTAATATCTTTACCAATAGGTTATTTTACCTCTGTTTTCTCTTCCTCAGTGATGGCAAATTCATGCCTTTCCTTCCCAGAGAGCTTATCCTACTTTAGGATATGGAGCTCCAACTGGCAGAAAGTTATTCCTAATAATGTGCTGAAGCCTGTCTACCTATAGCTTCCACTCACTAGTTCTAATTCTCTCCCTTGGGATAATATTGAATGAGTAGAGCAAATCTCATCTCTCTCTTGCATGAAATCCCTCTAGATATTTGCAAACAGCTCTCATATTTCCCCTGAGTCTTTTCTTCTAGTTAAACTTCCCTAGTTTCTTAAACTCTCACTCTCCTTGTTGCTTTTCTTTAAATGAGATTGTGCATCTGTATCTCATTCAAAATGTAGGACCTAGAATTAAACATAAAACCCTACCTCTGATGTGTTCAGACTGGCAAGAATGGAGCATCCAGGACTGTTATCATCCTTATTTCAAATACGGACTGGAACAATGTTGATGCTGATGCACCACTTATTTAATGACATCAGATCCATATATGGGCTGCCAGGATGTATGATGTGGCACTATAGGAACCACTGACCTACTTCCTTATTCAAGAAGCGTGAGCCAGAAGCATTCGCTTCTCTTATGCTGTGCCTTACACCTCTGCAAGCCTCTGGAAAGGGTAGACATTATACGTAAAGAATAGTAGGACTGCCTGTAGGACAAAGGAAGTCATGGCCTCTGCATTTTCATTAGCCGCTTACTGCTCGTTAAAGGAAATAGTTGTGTTCTCATAGGTTCTTCTTTATGCATACACAAAGATGTATGGTTACTACAAAGAAAGTGGAGGGGGGAAACCACCAAAGAGGTATGCTCCCTCTTTTTTGTTCACCTCTCCTACATGGAGGAGACAGGATTTCTTGCTTTCTTTGAGAAAGAGATTGGCCAGTTAGCTTCCTCTCCCTTCTTCTGATGGATCATTCCAGAGGAATATTATATCTCATCATACTTATCTCCTAATAAAGTAAAAGTAAATGAAGGAGAGCTGGAGGCAGAGAATCAGCTGAGATGTGCTACGAATACTTGGCTGGGCATGGTGGCTTGTACCTTGTAATCCCAGCACTTTGGGAGGCTGAGGCGAGTGGATCACCTGAGGTCAGGAGTTTGAAACTAGCCTGGCCAACATGATGAAACCCTGTTTCTACTAAAAATACAAAAAATTAGCCAGGCTTGGTGGCGGGTGCCTGTAATCCCAGCTACTCAGGAGGCTGAGGCAAAAGAATCGCTTGAACCCAGGAGGCAGAGGTTGCAGTGAGCTGAGATCATGCCACTGCACTTCACCCTGAGCAACAAGAGTAAAATTCCATCTCAAAACAAAACAACAACCAACACCTTGCTGATAAGAGAGAATGGCTGATGAGTGGCACATCCCAGACCAGTCCCCTGTCTCCTGCCTCCACAGCTGTAGCTTGACCTCCATGACCACAGTGAGCAGATGTTCTGTTCACAGCTTTTCCATTTTGATTTCTGTGCATATTGGAATGGTATATGATTTATCTAACACTGAGAGTTCTTACTGAATTTTCAGAAGTACATTTGATGCATCTTTTTTTCTGTTTTTCAGTTTCCATTTCTGGGGAAAATATTCCTCCTTTCTTGTTCTTTGAAATACTTAATATCTGGCATGTAGTAAACACTTAAAATGATAATTATATATTAATAATTTTACTGTTAATATATAAGTCATAATTTGTAACTAATATATAAAGAATTTTCCTACTTTACCTTGCTTCAAGGGGTGGCCTGTTGTGATTGTTTTATTACATTTTGAAAGGATACTGCCATAGCCTTACAGATTTTTTTTTACTACGTATAATACTTCTTTCAAAGATTTCCAGAAACACGAATCATTACATTACATTCTGTAGATCTGCACTATTCGGTGAGTAGCCACTCCCATGTATGTCTAATTAAATTTAAATTTCATAAAAATTAAATGCAATTAAAAATGCACTCAGTTGTGCTAGCTACATTTCGAGTTCTGAATAGCCACATGTGGCTAGTGGCTACCCACTGGACAACAGGAATATAGAATATTTCTATCATTGCATTAAGTTTTGAGAGGCTGAGACTGGTGGATCCTTGAGGTCAGGAGTTTGAGACGAGCCTGGCCAACGTGGCGAAATCTCATCCCTACTGAAAATACAAAATTTAGCCGAGTATGGTGGAACATGCCTGTAATCCCAGCTACTCAGGAGGCACTGCTTGGGATTTTGGTAGTCTATGCTCTTGTGCTCTTGTCTCAGAAATTGAAGAGGATATATTTTCTAGGCTGTTCCTAAGACTAATCTCTTTATGTTTCAGGGCTCCGAACATGCATTTTGAAGATTCACATTACTGTTCTTATTCCAGATCCTTTGTGTCATTACCATCTTTTGGAATAAATACAGGCACTTTCACATCCTCCAAGAAGATTATACTACCATAAATATTATTTTGTTTATTTTTGTTTATTTATTTTGAGACAGTGTTTCTCTCTGTTGCTTAGGCTGGAGTGCAGTGGTATAATCATAGCTCCCTGCAGCCTTGACCTCCCAAGCTCAAGCGATCCTCCTGCCTTAATCTCCCAAGTAGCTGGAACTATAGGTGCACACCACCACGCCTGGCTAATTTTTATATTTTTATAGAGATGTGGTTTTACCATGTTGCAGAGTCTCAACCTCCTAGGCTCAAACAGTTCTCCTGCCTCAGCCTCCCAAAGTGCTGGAATTACAGCTGTGAGCCACCATGCCCATCCTTACCATAAACTTTAAAGGTCTCAGCCAACAATAAAAGAAAACCAAAGGAAGAAGTAGCAAAGTAGAAGTAATTGTAGCAGATACTCCGCAGAGTGGTTACTCAAATTGTCAACATAGAATCCTTGGGGGTTGTACAGTAAAGGAGTGATGTCCTCTTTGTAAGTATTACTTACAAAATACTTTCATATTACTCATGATCTGACTTTTCCTTGTGAGAAAGATATTAAATAGCAATTTTTTGTTTAATAATCCTTGGTATCTACATTATACACTTTTTATTTTTATGTTATTTTATTTTTCTGAGACAGAGTCCCTCTCCATGGCCCAGGCTGGAGTGTAGTGGCGATATCACAGCTTACTCCAGCCTCCTGGGCTCAACTCAGTCCTCTTACTTCAGTCTCCTAAGTTGCTGGGATCACAGGCATGCACCACCATGTCCAGCTAAATTTTTAAAATTTTTTTGTAGAGATAGGGTCTCACTGTATTGCCCAGGCTGGTCTCAAACTCTTGAGTTCAGGTGATCCCCCCACCTCAGCCTCCTAAAATGCTGGGATTACATGTGTGAGCCACCACACACCTAGCCATTAAGCACTTTTAAAGTCATTTTTTCATTTGTTCTTTACAGCAGTGCATTGAAGCAAGTAGCATTGGGATTATTATTCCCATTTTACTAATAAGAAAACTGAGATTCAGTTACGTTACTTGCCTAAAGTCTTTTTTTTTTTTTTTTGACAGAGTGTCACTCTGTCATCCAGGCTAGAATGCAGTGGTGTGATCTCTGCAACCTCCACCTCTTGGGTTCAGGTGATTCTCATGCCTCAGCCACCCAAGTAGCCAGGATTACAGGCATGTGCCACCATGCTTGGCTAATTTTTGTATTTTTAGTAGAGAAGGAGTTTTGCCATGTTGGTCAGGCTTGGCTCGAACTCCTGACCGCAAGGATCTGCCAGCATCAGCCTCTCAAAGTGCTGGGACTACAGACATGAGCCACAGTGCCCAGCCATGTTACTTGCCTAAAGTCTTAAAGGAAAAAATAAACATTAAGGCACAATAGAGTTGAGATTCAAATCAGGGTAAAATTTTAATGCCAAATTCAGCATTTTCAGTTTTATTTTTACTTTGTTTTTGTTCTACTTTACTACCACTCTGACTATAATAAAGAAAAGAGTGAAAGTTCTTTAGGGGAACTGAGGTACTCTCAAAGAATTGCTACAGTCTTATTTGTCCTGTGACTATGTGCTTGGGGTGCCATAACGGAATACCACAGACGGAGTGGCTTAAACAATAGAAATCTATATCCTCAAAGTTCTGAGGGCTGGAATTTCAACATCAAGATGCTAGCAGGAGAGACTAGAGATGAGGCCACTCTCCTCAGCTTACAGATGGCACCTTCTTACTGACTCCTCATGTGGCATTTTTCTCTTTGTGGGAGAAAGAGATCTCTCTCATGTCTCATCCTTTTGTTTTAAGGAAACAGTATTATCAGATTAGGGCCTCACCTGTATGACTTTATTTAACCTTAATTACCTTCTTAAATGCCCTGTCTCCAAATAGTCACATTGGGAGTTAGGGCTTCAACGTACGAATTTGGGGGAGACATACATAGTTCAGTCTGTAACACCATGTTAATGGGTTTTTAGTGTCTTTTGATATTCTGGCTCAACCTGGTTAGCTGGAAACTAAATTTAGTATTTACATGGGACCAAATGTAGCAAATATCTGTATTGTTTATTTCTGTGAATATAGAGACTTAGTTAAATTCAACCTGTGGTACTTTCTGTTAGGTGCCTTGCAACTCCAAGATATTCTAATGGCAAAAAAATCTGTATCTAAATTTCCTACTTTTCTTATAATGTAGCCCAATTTGTTAATAATTAGAGATCTCAGTACTTTATAGGTAGTAAATATTCCTCTCCCTTCTCCCCACCCACCTTTTTTACAGATGGAGAAATTAGCATCCAGAGAAACTGACTTGTCAGAAGTCAGAGCAAGGTATTGGTGGATCCAGGGATAAATCCCAAACTTCTTAACTCCTAGACTGGCTTTTAATCCATTGACTATGCAGCCTAGTGGTAAGTATCTTTTTACCCTATCCTGGAGGTAAGAGGGGTTAAGACACCTAGCAAGGACTGACTTTAAGGAATTCCTCATTACTAATTAGACTACTTATTATCCTTTTCTATATAGCCATGATGTTGTTTTTGTCATTGGTATGAATTTCCCACATTGGGAGAGGAGTTTTTAAGTTTTGCTTTTTAAATACTTAAAAATATTTTGTAACAGTTTGGCTACATGAGAAATAATCATTAAGAAAGGAAACTATTCTTTAATGAATTTGTTTACTGTGTCCAACAGAAATACAATGCAAGCCACTTACATAAATTTTTCTAGTGGCCATATTTAGAAAGGTAAAAAGAAGGAGGGGCACAATGACTCATACCTGTAATCTCAGTACTTTGGGAGGCCAAGGTGGGCTAATTGCTTGAGCCCAGGAATTGGAGACCAGCCTGGGCAACATGGCGAAACCCCATCTCTACCAAGAATACAGAAAAGTAGCCGGTCTTGGTGGTGTGAGCCTGTAGTTACAGCTACTAGGGAGGCCGTAACACTTTATCACACTTGTGTTACTCTCTCTCTCATCTAGACTAAGAGAGGGTGCCTTGTTGTTTTTTAATCCTTTTAATGAATGCAGTTTCAGTACAGAAATATCAAAGATTTTAAGAGTGTTATTTTGAAAATAGTAAGTTGGAATACATAGTTAAAGAATACTAGGGCATGTTTCTAAATGGAATTTAAATGTCAAATTGAACAAGATTAATAGGAAGCCTTCCAGTGCTCTTTAAACCTATAATATTGCATTTATTGATTCATTTTATTGACCTAGATATGTGAGATAGTAAGGAGAATAAGACATAATCTTTACTGACAGATAGTTCATAATTAAGACATACATGTGATCAAACACAAATACACATAAGATATAGATAGTTGCTGCTATAATCTCTCAACTCCCATAATATTGTTTGATGCTTAGTGAAAGAGAATTCCAAGATTGGATAAGATCTTAGAAATTTATCTAGTTATCTCCCTTTACAACCTGTGAATTTTTCTCTCAGCTTGGAAAAGTTTCAGCATCTTTGGTGATAAGTGTCATTTAGCCTTTCTGCTTGTACATTTTAGTGTAAACCAATCCCCCACAGGACAATTCTCATTGCCAGAAAGTCTCTTTCTGACATTTGTTTCCCTGTAGTGAATGCTTTGTTGAATGCCTCCAGTCAAAAGACTACATTTTGTGAAATCTGTGGTGAGCATTCCAGTAGCATGTAAGCTAGAACAGAGGTTTTTATCTGCTTTGTTTAGTGATATATCTCCAGTGCCTAGAATAATGACTGACAAATAATGGTAATAAATGTTTGATGAATGAATGAATCTAAACATAAGCAGGATTTAGAGCATTTTTTCAATTCAGTTGTTTAATTGTCAGATTTACTCCCTTTGTAGACTATTACATATCTTTCATTGCTCTTTCCTAATCAGTTGTTTCCCTGTATGGCATAGTTTAACTTATTGAGCCCTAGATTTTTCATCTGTAAAAAGATATTGAGGGCCGGAGACGCCGCAGACCCGTGACCCGGAGTAGCTCGGAGGCGGTGAATAATAGCTCTTCAAGTCTGCAATAAAAAATGGCCTCCAATAAAACTACATTGCAAAAAATGGGAAAGAAACAGAATAGAAAAAGTAAAAAAGTTGAAGAGGCAGAGCCTGAAGAATTTGTGGTGGAAAAAGTACTAGATCGACGTGTAGTAAATGGGAAAGTGGAATATTTCCTGAAGTGGAAGGGATTTACAGATGCTGACAATACATGGGAACCCGAAGAAAATTTAGATTGTCCAGAGTTGATTGAAGCGTTTCTTAATTCTCAAAAAGCTGGAAAAGAAAAAGATGGTACAAAAAGAAAATCTTTATCTGACAGTGAATCTGATGACAGCAA
>CAUYQU010053201.1:0-129637 GCA_963574635.1 Cheracebus regulus | reverse complement strand
TTTTTTTTTTTTTTTTTTTTTTTTTTTTTGAGACTCCAGCCCAGGCTGGAGTGCAGTGGCATGATCGATCTCAGCTCACTGCAATCTCCGCCTCCTGGGTTCAAGCAATTCTTCTGCCACAGCCTCCCAAGTAGCTGAGATTACAGGCACCCGCCACCATGCCTGGCTAACTGTTGTATTTTTAGTAGAGATGGGGTTTCACCATTTTGGCCAGGCTGGTCTCGAATTCCTGACCTCAGGTGATCTGCCTGCCTCAGGCTCCCAAAGTGCTGGGATTACAGGCATGAACCACTGCGCCTGGCCTCTTTTGAGGTTTTTTATTAACAGGTGAAATGTCTTTATTTGCTCATCCATGCAGACAGCAGACCTCCCCCAGCAGTAGTGTGTTGTCAAGTAGCACTGGAAGTGGCATTCTTTCAGAGATTGTTATGGGTTCCTGTTCAGATCCTTCAAACACAGCCAAAGTAGGATGAGGACAGCAAGGCTTTCTTGTGATGAATGCCATGAGTCAGTGCCTAAAGGCTTGGCCAGAGCCATCAGCACTCCTGGCAGAAAGCCCCTCCCCCTCACTAGAATTTCTTCTCCATGTTCGGAGGAGTGGCCAAGAATCAGCCTGATGTGGGAGCAGACCAGGTCTTCCTGGCAAGTCAGTGCCCAAGATAAACCCCACCACACCCGGCCCTCTCTCAGTGGAGCCAGCAGGGACAGGTGCAACTCTGTGAGTCCTGGTGTCCCCAGAGTTCATGCCTGTGGCTTTGGAAGGGTGGGCAGTGTTTTACCAGGAATACATGGTGGTATGGTTATTTCACAAGCTGTAGGTCACCTCTTTGTTCAAGCCACTTCATTGTATCTTGTGGCTGACACCTTTCTTCAGTTTCCAGTACTAGTAAAGGATGCTCTCTATTTTTTAAACAGCTTGTTGAGCTATAGTAACATACAGTTCAGTGGCAGGATATTCACAGATACATGCAGTCATCACCACAGTCAATGTTAGAACATGGTCAGCACCTCATAATAAGCTCTATACCCTTTAGCTATTACCCCCCATCACCACCCTAAGGAACCACTTATCCACTTCCTGTCTCTATAAATTCCCTACCCTGGATTTGCATATGGATGGAATCATGTAGGATCTGGTCTTGTGACTGGCTTCTTTTACTTATAACAATGTTTTCAAGGTTCATCCACATGTCACATGTATCAGTACTTCATTTCTTTCGATGGCCAAATAATATTCCATTGTATGGATACACCACAGCTTGCTTATTCATCTATTGATGAGCAATTGGATTACTTCTACTACCTTGCACTTCTGTGCTATGGAGATGGCTTCTTTCCTTAAATCTCACGAACCAACCTCTGCTAGAATCAGACTTTTCTTTTACAGCTTCCTCACTTCTCTCAGTCTTCATAGAACTGAAAAGAGTTAGGGCCTTTTCTTAGAAGTGTTGTGGCTGATTTGATCTTCTATCTAGACCACTAAAATTCTCTTCCTATCACAATAAAGCTATTTCACTTTCTTATGATTCATGTGCTAACTGGAGTAGCAGTTTTAATTTCCTACAGGAACTTCTCCTTCACATTCAGAATTGACTGTTTGGCTTGGAGGCCTAGCTTCTGGGCCATCTTGGGTTTGGACATGCCTTCCTTACTAAACTGAATTGTTTCTAGCTTTTGATTTAAAGCTAGAGATAATGTGACTCTTCCTTTCACTTGAAAACTTAAAGGCAATTACTGGGTTATTAATTGGCCTAATTTCTATATTGTGTATCTTGGAATGGGGAAGCCCAAGGAGAGAGGGAGAGACAGAGGAATGGATGGTTGGTGCAGCAGTCAGAACACACATCATTTATTGATTAAATTTGCCATCTTCTATGGGCACAGTTCATCCCTAAAACTATTACAGTAGTAACATCAGAGATCACTGATTACAGATTACCATAACAGATATAATAACAATGAAAAAGTTTGAAATATTGAGAAATTACCAAAATATGACATAGAGATACAAAATGAGCACATGCTGTTAGAAAAATGGCACCAATCAACTTACTCAATGCAGTGCTGCCACAAACCTACAATATGTAAAAAACACACTATCTGTGAAGCACAAAAAACAAGTTATGCATATAGTTGGATCATGTTTTTTATCCAATCTGACGCTCTCTGCCTTTTCATTGGGTTATTTAATCCACTCGCATGTAGTGTTATTATTGATATATTTGGATTTATGTCTACAGTTACTTCTTGTTTTCTCTGTCTCATCTTTTTATTGCTGTATTCCTTCTTTACTGCTTTCTTTTTCACTGAGTGACTATTTTCTAATGTATTTTAGTTTTATTAATGATTCTTTCACTACATTTTTTGAGGTTTGTTTTTAGTGGTAGCTTTAGGGTTTAGTAGATATATAACTTACCAGCATCAACTTCAGATTTATACTAGCTTAATTCCAGTAATATATAGAACTATTACTGCTTTATAGCTGTGTTCCCTTCCCCTTTTTTGTGGTATGATTGTTATCCATATTATACCTATTGATGTTATAAGCCCATCAATACCTTAGTAAAATGATTACTATCTGTCACCATTTTCTTAGCCTATTATAGCTTTTTCTCATCTACCTCCTTTATGCTGTTATGACATATATTACACTTCTGTTATATGCTCAATAATAAATTATACACATATTATTTTATACAATTGCTTGTTAAGAGAAGAAAGGAGAAAATAAGAATATATAGTGTTTTTTATAATGACATAATTATCTTTTCTAGTACCTTTTTTGTATCCATATGGATTTACATTATCATCTAGGGTCACTTGCTTTCAGTCTAAAGAACTCCCTTTAGTATTTCTTATAAGAGGTCTACTAGCAACAAATTCTCTCAGTTTTGTTTATCTGGGAACTTATTTAGTCTTCATTTTTGAAAGGTTAGCTTTCTGCATAAAGAATTCTTAGTTGCCAAGATTTCCTTAAAAAGATCCTTTTAGCACATTTAACACACGGTCCCACTGTCTTCTCGCTTCTATAGTTTCTGCTAAGAAGTTAACTGTTAATCATATTGAAGAAGGCTTGATAAGTTATATGTTATTTGCTGCTATTCTCTTGCAGCTTTTAGGATATTCCCCCTTGTCTTTTACTTTCAACATTTTTACTATGATGTGTCTGTTTGTTTGTGGATCTCTGGATTTACCTGGAAATAACTGAGTTTCCTGGGTGTGTAGGTTATTGTTTTTCCATAAATTTGGAAAGTTTTTGGCCATTATTTCTTTGAATATTTTCCTCTTCTCCTTTCTCTCTTTCTGATATTCCCATTATACATATGTTGGTGCATTTAATGGTGTCCTACACATCTCTGAGGCTCTGTTCATTTTTTACATGGTTTTCTATCTGTTCTTTGGCTTGTGTAATTTCTATCAATCTAGCTTCAAGTTTGCTAATTATTTCTTCCATCTGTTCAAACCTGCTGTTGAGCCCTTCCAGTGAACTTTTTATTTCAGTTATTGTATTTTCAACTCTAAAATTTCCTTTTTAAAAAAATTTGAATGTGTTCACTGATATTCTCTGTTTGATGAGACATTGTCACTATATCTTCATCTTTTTTTTTTTTTTTTGAAAATGGAGTCTTGCTCTGTTGCCCAGGCTGGAGTGCTGTGGCACGATCTCTGCTTACTGCAATCTCCACCTCCCGGGTTCAAGTGATTCTCCTGCCTCAGCCTCCCGAGTAGCTGGGATTACAGGCACCTGCCACCACGCCCAGCTAACTTTTTTTATTTTTAATAGAGACAGAGTTTCACCATGTTGGCCAGGTTGGTTTTGAACTTCTGACCTCATGATGCCCCTGCCTCAGCCTCCCAAAGTGCTGGGATTACAGGCATGTGCCACCATGCCCGGCCAGTCTTTGTCTTTTAAGCATGTTTCCTTTAGTTCTGTGAACATATTTATAATTGCTAACTTTGAATGTGATAAATCTGACATGTAGTCATTCTCAGAGGCAATTTCTATTGCCTGCTTTTTTCCCCATTGTATGGGTCAAACTTTCCTACTCCTTTGCATATCTCATAATTTTTGGTTGGAAACAGGACATTTTAGATAATATTATAGCCACTCTGAGAAATGTTTCCCCTGTGGGTTTGCTATTGTTATTTGCTTACTTACTTAGTAACTAGATGAACTGTTTTAGTGAAGTCTATTTCCTTTCCTGTGGGGTTAAGTTTCTGATGTTGCTCCTAAAGGAGATATAGTGCTGGATATGCCCACAGTCACCATGGATGACAGTGGCTTTACTAGGACTCTCTTCTGTATTACTCAGACCACACCATACTGTGAAGTTCCACTCATTGGTTGCTGATTGTTCTGTTATTTTCAGTGTTGTCCTAGGGCATAAATTGCTTTACAAGCTAATCCAATCAAATTCTGGCACACTTCAGAAAGGAACACTTTCTGAGGTCAGTGTTTGGTATTTCTTCTGATCCTAGAAGGGCTCCTCCCAACTGCCTTATTCTCTGTTCTCTCATACAAACCAGTGGGGTTATAGTCCAGCCTATATCTGCATTAGAGCCACATATTTCCTCTCAATTCCCTTCACTGCAATCTCCACTGTTCTTGAAAGCACCTTTAGGTTTCAGCTTCTCCATGCTTACAAAGGAGGCCAGTTCCTTTAGGAAGAGATCAGGAGCTATCTGTTTTACAACCTGCTTCCCCCAGGCAAAATCTTTGAGCCCAAGCTCTGGGGTGGGGACAATGGCAAGCTTCTCTATGAGTGACACTCTGTGGAGCCCTTGGGGAGGAAGAACAGTAGCCTAAGGTCTTCTCACCTTGCCTCTCCTACCACCGAACCACCACCTTACAAGCAGGGGGAAAGGCTATCCAAACCTCAGAATTCTCAGCTTGCCAAAGAAGGAAGCCACCCCGGCTTACAACTCTCACCAGTAATAGGTGGTTTCCAGACTGAGCCTCAGCAACAGATGGCCGGGGGCAGGATGAGAAATGCTGCTATCCTGCTCTTCCAGGGAAGAAAGATTGCTGGCTGAGAGGTTAGGGGAGAAGGAGCCCTGTGTTGCTGGCTGTAGTCTGGAGTGGAGTCTCTGCCTCACTGAGCTGTAAAGGGGGAGAGGGGAACGATCTTTGTTAAAACCCTACAGATTCTCACCATTCTTACTGAATTGTCATTGATTTTCTTGAATAGATGTTTCTTTTTCTTTTCTTTTTTTGAAAAACCTCCTGAGTAGCTGGAATTACAGGCGCCTGCCAGCATGCCTGGCTACTTTTTTGTATTTTTAGTAGAGACAGGGTTTCACCATGTTGGCCAGGCTGGTCTCAAACTCCTGACCTCGTGATCCACCCACCTCAACCTCCCAAAGTGCTGGGATTACAGGTATGAGTCACCGCGCCTGGCCTTTTCTTTTTTCTTTTTTTTTTTTTTTTGGAGACTGTCACCTAGCCTGGAGTGTAGTGGCACAATCTCAGCTTACTGCAACCTTCACTCCCCTAGTTCAAGCAATTCTCCCACCTCAGCCTCCTGAGTAGCTGGGAATACAGTTGTGTGCCACCACACCCAGCTAAATTTTGTATTTTTAGTAGAGAAAGGGTTCCTTCATGTTGGCCAGGATGGTCTTGAACTCCTGATCTCAAGTGATCTGCCTGCCTTGGCCTCTGAAAGTGCTGGGATTACAGGCGTGAGCCACTGCGCCAGGCCTAGATACACCTCTTAAACTTCCTTCTTACATCTCCAGCAGCTAGCATGATGTTCTGCACATAAGAGGTTTACAGTGCCATTTGCCAAGGACAATGATGGTATTCCAGCACAGTGTCTGGGGAATCCTCCAAACTGGGAGAAAGGGAATGAATGATTGCACCATGGTTCAAAGCATGCATGGTGAGCACTGGAACCAATTCCACCACTTCCTGGGTGTGTAATCTTAGATTATTCTGAGCCTCAGTTAACTTCAGTGGTAAAATGGGGCTAAAATGGTAGCTATCAGATAAAGTTGTAGAGATTAAATAATATATGCCAAGTACCTCACATCTGATATATGCTTAATAAATACCAGCTAATATTTCCGACATTGCTAGGTGTGGCTGCCTATCTATACATCATTTCACTTAATCCTTATAATATTTCTGCAAAAATAATTGTCAGTATCCCTATTTGTGAATGAGGAGAGAACGATGCAGGAAGATTAAGTAATTTGCCTCAGGTCACAACTAGTAAGAGACAGAACTAAACCCAGGATTGAACCCACATCACTGTGCCTTGGCTTCTTTCCATCCAGCACTGTTGTGGAAACTGAAGTGCAGAGTTAATTAGGAGAGACAGGACAGAAGCCTGTCTTTAGACCTAGACAAGCTTTGATCTCGTTCTGTTTCTGTTTTTACATGTACAATAACAGAATTTCATTTGCCACCTTCCCATTATCAAGCCAGCCTCAAAAAACACTGAACCTTCAGTGCTGACCTTTCTGATAGACACTGCATTATGAATTCATCTATACATACACACACATTGCATATATATACACACAATATGTATATACACACTATATATATACAGTCATGTGCCACATGATGGCATTTTGATCAGTTACAGATTACATATACCATGATGGTCCCCTAAGATTACAATGGAGCTAAAAAAATCATCAGGTGGTGAGTGAAGGCCTAGGACATTACTGTATACTATGTAGACTTTATACACATTACAGAACAAATTCCAGTTCTGCAAGTTCTATTCATATTGTCTCTTATATAAGTATACCATTACCATGTTAATATTTTATACTATATTTTTATTGTGCCTTTCCTATGTTTTGATATGTTTAGATACAAAAACACTTACCATGTGTTACCACCCTACAGTGTTCACTACAGTGACATGCTGTACTGGTTTGCAGCCTAGGAGTAATAGGCTATACCATATAGCCTCGGTGTGCAGTAGGCGGTACATTTAGGTTTGTGTAAGTACACTCTATGATGTTCGCACAAGAAAATCACCTACCAACACATTTCTCAGAACATATCTGTGTTCAGCAACACATGACTGTATATGAACAACATATGTAAATGCCCCTAAATGATTATTTATGATTTTAAACCTACCATGTGATGGTAAAGGGATCGTCTCTCTCTTTTAATAGTAACAGAAGTGGGCCTATGCGGACGGAATTTTCCTCTGGTGAAGGCAGCTAAGTCTCCCTGCACCAGTCTTTGTCCCCAGAGATACCCAGCACCTTTGATGCTAAATGTTAATTTCAGCTGTCCTCACTGCTAGGGTCTTAGGAAACATGGATCCCCTTTTCACACTGGAGGCAGATGGGGACACTCTACCCTTTCCCACAGGACAGCTAGGACAGGAGACCTGACTCACATTTACTGAGGTCTCCGGAAGATTGAAAAGGGAAACGGACTGAGTAAAAGCATGGAGTTCAGCTGTCTAGCTGACACAGTGGCTCACATAAGCTCCATCTGCTCAGGCCACGACCATCTGTATGCACTAGCATGGCACCCTCCACTTAGCAGCACACCTCAGGCCCCTAAAAGTCCTGAACAACAAGAATCCTCCCCTTCCTGCCCAGCTGGCCATGGGGTCCATCCCCCTATTCCTCCACGGCTGCTTGCCCAGCACGGATCCTGCAGCAGGTGTGCTGTACTCCCTGGATGCAGTGGTGGGTAAGGCCCCTCTGCCCACACGGTGCACCTGGTCTGCTGGGCGCAGACACGGAAGAAGCAGCAAGCCACTGACAGACAGAATAAATGCTGGGAAGGAATCAATGAGGCCTCACTGATTAGGGACATTCACTGAGATCTGAAGACCAAGAAGGAGCCAAGCCATGAAAAGCCAAGAGAAGAGCATCCCAGGTGAAAGGGGCAGTAAGTGCCAGCCCCTAAGGTGAGAAGGAGGAGGAGCAAGGTGGCAGCTGTGGCAGAAGTGCAGGGAGCATGGGACAGAGAGGAGCAGGAGGAGGCAGAGAAATCAGTTGGAGAGAATATGCAGCATCTCCAGGTCTTACAAAAGATGAAGGGAAGCTTCTGAAGATACTGACGCAGGAGAGGAGCAAGACTGATGTATGTGTATTTTGCAGCTCCCTTGGGCTGCTCAGTGGATGAGACTCTTGCCAAGCATGGTATGGCGGTGGTGGCAGTGGAGTAAGAGGGAAATGGACAACTTGGACATTTATTTTGGAGGTAGACCCCACAAGACTTGCTGAGGGCCTAGGAGGGGTAGTGGACTCTGGCAGTGGCCATCCCTTCCCCACCCACCAGGGCTGAGTTTGCAGCCTTCACAGGACAGCTGTAGGGCACAGACAGTGACTCCGTGCAGAGGAGCCTGCACGAGGGATGAGGAATGGGAGAGCTGCTCTTCCCAAGGGCAAGAAAGAATGGAAGCAGGCCAGGCGTGATGGCTCATGCCTGTAATCCCAGCACTTTGGGAGGCCGAGGCGGGTGGATCGCAAGGTCAGGAGATTCGCCAACATGAGATCTAGAGATCTGGCCAACATGGTGAAACCCTGTCTCTACTAAAAATACAAAAATTACCTGTGTGTGGTGGTGTGTGCCTGTAATTCCAGCTACTAGGGAGGCTAAGGCAGGAGAATCACTTGAACCAGGGAGTCGGAGGTTGCAATGAGCCGTGATTCTGCTACTGCACTCCAGCCTGGCAACAGAGCGAGACTCAGTCTCAAAAAAAAAAAAAAGGAAGCAGAGGCTGGAAGAGTGTGTCCTGGGTATAGAGTGGCCAGGAACGGCACGCTTTCCTGGAGGAACTTAGGAGGGGCCTTGATATTATGATCTGGCTGAGTTACCCACCCCCAATTCCCATCAGTTAAACATCCAGCAACACCGGGTATTACCTTATTCATGTACACAGCTTCCAGTCTACCTAGGCCTGTGGTGGCCCACGGCCCCAGTCCCTGGATTTTTAGGTTGGATATTCATATACTTATGATGGACAAGATATTAGAGGTCTCAAAAGGAGAGGAGACAGCATCTATGAAGTTGCAGGGCCACTTACGGTACAGAGCTGGGGGCATATACAATTTCAGGATGGAGGTGGGTCACCGGAAATGGACCCCAGTGGAAGGAAGGGCAGCTAATGCCCAGCTTTCTAGCACCCACCCTATACTAGCTGGTGTGCTGGAGCAACGCATGCACCTCTCATTTCATCCTCTCCCTCTCACTACTTGTGCCACTTACACTAGAACCAGCCCCCAAGGGCTTTAGGGGATTGATGATGCTGTGTATATCGGGGATGCGGGGTGGGGACGGTCAGGGTAAGGCCGACAGCAGCCCTGATTAGCCCCTGTCACGACTGCCCCTCAACCCCCAAAGGGAGACCAAGCCTTCCACAGTTTTTCAATTCCTGGAATCTGCATTTGCATTTCATATACTGACTTTTTGTCACCTGTGCGGAGCTACCCAGGTATCTTGCTCACACTCCAAGAACCTTCCAGAACCTATGAGTGACTGGGAGGGGCAGATGAAATAGTAATGCCCTTCCCTATCCACAACTCCCTCACACATACACCGAAAAAATAACTCTGTAATTCCTGGCTCTTTGCTGTGTTCCTCGTGGCCCCCACCTTAGCGTCTGAACTCTTGCACTCTAAAATCCGGACACTGAACTATTCCACACGCTTTCTAAAATCATTTGGCATGGACTAGGACTCTACATCACACGCCCCTTTATTCACCACAGGGTGCTCCCCGGGCGGGGCGCGCCCCTGCCGGTACTGCCTGGAGGGTCGCAGGCGCCGGGTGGTCCCCGCTCACCGTGCGCGTGGCGGAGCCGAAACGAGGGCGGGTCCTGGCCGAGCGCGCGCCCGAGGCCGGCGCGCACGCCTGCCCGCCGGGTATCTGCCCCGGACCGAGCGGGGCCACCTGCTTGCGCCCTCGCCCTGGATGGCGTGGGCCGCGCCGCCAGCGGTGAGATTTGGAATCCTTCCCGAGGAAGAGTGGGCGCCCGACTGCCTTACTCACCACCGCGGCCGCGACGAGCCTGGGCGTCGCCTCCTAAGGATGGCCCTGTTCTGACAGTCGCGTGCGGACGCAGGGGGCGGCGGCGCGGCCCTGTGGGCACCCAGGGCAACCAGGAGTCCCGCGCCCGCGCCCGCGCCTGCGCCCGCCGCCGCTACCGCTCCAGCCCTGCGTGCGCGCGTGCGTGAGCGCGTGCCGACCGGGCCCGCGACCCGCACCCGGGTCGCCGCCGCGGCTCAGCGCCGGCCGGGCGGCCAGGAGTGGGCAGCGAGCTGACGCGTCGCGCCCTGCCCGAAGGGCGCCTGGCCTGGCTCCGAGCCACGCGCGCCCCGAGCCTGCCGAGGGTCCCCGCCGCCGCGGCCGCAGAGCCCGAGCGGGGGACCGGCCGAGAGCCTCCTTAACGGAGCTCCATGATGTCAGCCGGCCAGGAACGGCGACCGCGCGGCGACGAGGATGAGGCCGAGGACGTCGCTCGGCAGCCCGCACGCCCCTCGCCCTCCGACGGCGACCCCGGCCCAGGCTCGCCCGCCCAGTCGCCCGGCAGCCCCGCAGCCGCCCCGCCGCCACCCCCGACCCAACCTCCCCCGAGCCTGTGGCTGGAGCTCGGGCCCTCCTGCAGGCGGGCGCAGCAATGCCCCAGCGAGTCGAGCGGGCAGACGAGCGGCGACCTCGGCACTAGCAGCAGCAGCAGCGCCGGGCTGTCCCCGGGCTCCGACTCGGACAGCAGCGGCGTGGTGTGCGGCGGCCGCGGCGGCAGCGGGGGCATGCGCGGCGCCCTGTCCCGCTCCTGGAGCCTGGAGAGCCTGCGCTCGGCCACCGCCGGTAAGGGCGCCGCTGCCCCCGCGCCGCACGCGCCCTCCGCGCCCGGGTCTGCGCTCTTGCGCCCCTCGTCCTTCCTGCCTTTCCTTCTCCTCCCTCACTTTCTGCCTGTCATTTCCATCTCCTGGTCTCTTCCTTCCCATTGCTTCGCCCTGCTATTCTTTTTTTTTTTTTCCCTCGTTTCCTTCCTATTCCCGGTATCCGTCTCTCATCCACGTCTACCGGCAGGCCACCTGTTACAGCCAGGACCTTGTTGGCCCCCATACCAGGGCGTGTTGTCAACTGGGAAACTGAGTGATTAAGGTGAGACTAGAATTTGGTGCCCGATGTGCTGTGTTCCTTTCTCCAAACTGTTCTTGACCAGTTGCACGTGTCTGGCTTTCCCTACCGCAGCTGCTAGTCTCTGTAAAGCCAGGAGGATGGAAGAGGGCCGCTGCTGGCCGAGCGCGGGACCGATTACGCCACATGGCTGTGAGTGCGCTTGGTCTGACCCCAGAACTGCGGCTCCCAGCGGAGGGGGCAGGTCCTGGGCCCTCTGAACAAGAGTGTGCTTCATGGACCTGGCATTGGTCTGAGACTCTGTGCTCCCTGTAGTGCCCCCGAATCTACCTGGAGGACCGAATTTGGTTTACTCGTTGAGAGGAAGATTTTGGCCCTAAATATGAATGGAGTAAGGAAGTCAAGAGTGGTTTTATGAATGGTGATCATCTACCCTTGGTTATTTGGCGACAGAATTCTTTATATTTCACTTCTTGCAAACACTCTCAAATATTGTAGCTTCTCCAGTGGGGTTTGTAAAGGGCGACAGTTGCTGCCTGGAAATGAGGGAGTTATACACCCACCATGCTTGTGCATGGAGCTGGAGGTGCAGCCTGTGAAAGCTGCAGGGCCTCACATATGTGTGGAATGAGACTCTGAGGCCAGGGTCAGAGCATCAAAGCTAGAGGAGCAGGGGGCCATACAGATGGCAGAATGTAGAGCACAGGCCTTGTTGGTGAGGCACAGAGCAACGTTGGCTCTGGCTGGGCTGAGAGCACCTTGAATGACAGGTTCAGCACTTTGTGGTCAGCGAGTTTGGAAGAGGGAAGTGAAGGACATGCAGACCTCTACGTTAAGCACTCCATGATTCATCTCCCCTCTCCCAAAACAAACACATGAAACTCAAAAAAGTGGAGTAATCCAGCAGTTGATGTCTTCTCCAGCTGAGAGTTTTTCATTGTTCTGCAGCTCTGATTCCATCACATCCTGGTTCCCTTGAGACTGTCCTTTCCCTCCACTCTGAAGCTTAAATAGAACGCATTTTGGGAACCCCAAGCTAGATCATACCCTAAGTGGGGCCTGAAGGAAACTGGCAGAGGACCCCCGGCCCTTTCTTTACTCAGATGGCTTTCCTTGCTTTCCGGAGGCAAAACGGCTTGGGGAGGTGGCCTCAGTCCTCCCAGGGACACCTCCTCCTTTCTTCCTTCCATCTCAGGGTAAGTGAATCAGTGAGACAGATGGAAATGGCAGAGACCCAGGTTTATTAGGCAGCCCTGAGATCCAGGGACTTCCCAGACCAACCTAGGGACACAGAGTCAGCCTGGACGATTTGCAGAGATAACAACGATGTTTGCATGAAGATCTGGAAAGAGTGTGTGAGAGTATGTGTGTGTTGTGTGTGTGTGTGTGTTGGGGGTGGGGGGTGGGGAAGGAGGACAGGGTAAAAGCTGAGGCCCAGGAGGTTGCTCTTTGAGGGGCCCAGGGCTGCCCAGCAATGGCAGAGCAGGGTTTAAAACAACATGATGTAGTCAGAGTTGATGTGAGACCCAGAAATGAATGTTGTGCCCCTCACAGACACTGCCCCTCTGAGGGTGGGTTCTGGGTGTCTCTAGGTCCGTAGGCAGCACGCTGCGCTGAGAGTGCTGGTCAGGAACCAGCCACAGAGGCACTGAGGAAGACATTTAAAGTTACCTCTTCATCCTTTCTGCCCGCTCTTCCTGCCATGTTTGGTAGGACCTGCATCAGCAGTGATCAACACTTGATGTGTAAAAAGACACTGCTGTGTATGCCTTAGAGCCGTGTCAGTCTGAAGCTGTCTGTCCTTCTGAACTGGGTTCCCGGACAGAATTAACTGTGGTGCCTAAGAGTCACGTCTCTTCTACAATGGCACTAGCTATTTCCCTTCCCTGGGAGGAACTGAGGAAACAGGCACCTCTCTGAATATGTGGTTCAGATGAGGAAATCTGGTTGGAAAAGGCTGGTAAATATTCCTTGAAGGGAAGAGGAAAGGAAGGTTACCTTTTGAGTACTTTCTACATGCCAGGTACCATATTCCCTGCTAATCTGGATTTGAAATAGGCTCAGAGGTGCAGTAACTTATCCAGAGTTACCTGATGAGGCTGTGTCTGAGCAGAGCTTCAGGCCTGGGTGGGTGTAGCATGATGGGTTCCTTTGCTGGGTTTTCAGCCGGTCTGTGCCAGTGAGGACGGGCAGTGTGCCGGTCTGGCTGGTGCATTGGAATAGTCCTGGCTGCTCACACACTCGCTGATGTTATTGTTTTCATTCAGTAATCATGGCTTTTTCCTGGGTGCCAGCTTTCCTGTTTGCAAAGCAAGGAAATTAAAAGCAAAGGTCTGACCTCTTTGCTAATCACCTCTAAAATGCCATGACTCTAGTCAGAGGTGTCGATCTGGGGCATGCTCCCCACTGAGTCGGCCTTGGTTGCACATTGTGTTTCTGTTTGCCTAGTCTTAACAGCTGAGACAAAAGACACGTGTGTTTAACTGAATGCATTTCTCTCTTAAGGAAGATTAAGAGTTCCCAGTAAGGGATCCACTTGATTATTGTGTGATTTTTGTGATGGGGCCTGTTGCTAAACATTTTTGGAGTTCCCAGCAATAGTCTGAAAAGTTAGTGGTTGGGACTGTGCCCTTGCAGGGCACAGCAGCGGACAGGGAATCCAGGCAGGACCTCTAGATTCGCCTTGCTTTCGAAAGACTTCTTCACTCTTAAATGCTCTGTGTTGGCATTTGCACTGAAATACCGTTCATTCGGCTGTGGAGAGAACTTCCCTTGGAGGCAGAATCCGAATACGAAATGTAGCTGACGGGGTGGAATTTCCACTGCGCTTCTTTCTGCCCCGCTGTTCTCATCTCCCCTCAGGCCCCCTGAGCCTCCAGCCTGTCAGCCGTGCTGTCACACTGCTGGTACTCAGCTGAGGCTTTCACAATTTCTGTTCTGGATGTGTTATCGGACAAGCTTAATTCTCAGTTTGGGCTTCTGGGGCTGACAGTTTTCACTTTCACCTGCTTTTCCATGGTCAGTGTCATGGGATTTCTTCCTGGTGGAGAAGCTATGCTGCTTCAACCTTTCCCTGCAGGCCTCTGTGGCATGCATCCAGCTCAGGAGCATCCACAGACTAGGACTTTCCTGCAACCAGGCATTTATTTCACACCTGTTGCGTTCCAGGCACAGTGCTAGGCTGTAGAGGTGGTAGATGAATCATACACATTTCTTGCCCTTAAATCACAGCACAGGGAGACAGATGGTGACACCCATTATGTCTGCTAAGCACTCTGACAGAAGCACACCCCGCAGGACAATGTATAGGGCTGCCCAAGCCACCCTCAGCTGTTGCTTTGTTAGGATTCACAGAGCTCAAAAACATGGTTATACTAGAGGTTCTGATTTATTCCGGTATAAGGGTACAGACTGAAGTCAACAAAGGCAAAGGTTAGTAAGAGCAGAGGCCAGGAGATACCAGGCACCAGCTTCCAGGTGTCCCCTCCTGTGGAATTACATATACAGTGCTTCATTCACTCTGCCTCAATATGTGACACCTGTGAAATATTGCCAACCAGAGAAGTTCCCCAAGCATGGGTGTTCAGGATTCTTACTGGGGGTCAGTTATATAGGCATGCAGCACCCACAAGACTGGCCTTGGTTACCCAGTCTCCAGCCCCTCCAGAGGTCACACTAATAACAGCGTAGTTCAAGGCCCCCCCCCCGACCATAAATCACATTGTTGGTGGAAATTATGTGGCATGGCCCAAGGCCCCAGATACACAAAGTCACTGATCACTTAGGATATTCTTAGGGCTTAGAGGTGATCTCCTAGGAGCTAGTCAAGGGCCAGTTCTTTGTTTGGAATTTGTAGTGTTTAAACATCCCCAAGCCTTTACTACACAGATAAGGAAGCTTAAAGTAGGAGCACCAGACCCAACCTATAAGAAGGGGCAGGCCAGGAGGGAAATGGTTTAGAGAAACCATCCAGAAGGAGGTGCTCCCTGAGACCTAACACCTGCAAGTTAGTCTTGGTAAGCAACAGAGCTTGGTAACAGCTTTTGAGAGAGAGGACTAACATAAACAAATGCAGAAGGAAGTAGGAAGGAAGGGAATCCGTGTGCCCTGAGCCCCTGTGCTAGGTACTGCATTAGGTACTTTCAGTCTGCAGCAATTGCAAATGTATGAAATGAAGAACATTGCAAGAGATGAGGCTAGAGACAGGCCGGCTGCAGCTCCCTGCTAAGAAATATTAAATATCAGCCAGGAGCAGTCATTCACGCCTGTAATCCCAGCATTGTGGGAGGCCGAGGTCAGAAGTCTGAGACCAGCCTGGCCAACATAGTGAAACCTCGTTGCTACTAAAAATACAAAAATTAGCCGGGTGTGGTGGCATGCACCTGTAGTCCCAGCTACTTGGGAGGCTGAGGCAGGGGAATCATTTGAACCCTGGAGGAGGAGGTTGCAGTGAGCTGAGACTGTGCCATTGCACTCCAGCCTGGGCAACAGAGCAAGTCTCCATCAAAAAAAAGGAAACAAAAGAAAGAAATATGAACTGTCCATGATATTTGGAGCTGTGGAGAGGTTTTAAACAGAAAGTTTTTGTGGCACTTTGCTTGTTTGCTGTCCCCTCCTAGAGATGTTCCTCAGCTTACAGTGGGGTTACATGTGATAAACTCGTAAGTTAAAAATATCGTAGGTAGAAAATGCATTTAGTACACCTAACCTACTGAACATCGTAACTTAGCCCAGCCTACCTTAAACATGCTCAGAACACTTACATTAACCTGCAGCTGGGAAAATCATCTAACACAAAGCTGATTTTACAATAAAGTGTTGAATATCACATCTAATACTGTACTAAAAGCGGAAGAACAGAATGGTTGTATGTGTACTCAAAGTACAGTTTTTACTGATGTGTACCACTTTTGCACCATAGTAAAGTCAAAAAATCTTATGTCGGACTACCGTTATGTCAGAGGCCACCTGTATTTATTTTTAAAGTTATATACAGTAAAAGGCACACTTTTTGGTGTACAGTTCTTAGAGTTTGACAAATACATGCAGGCAACTCCCACCATAATAAAAATATGGAAGAGTTTTGTCACCTAGAACATGAGTGCAGCCCTTTGTGGTCCACTCCTTCCCCCACCTCCCATGCCTCGCTGATCTAGACTCCATCCCTACAGACTTGCCTCTTCCATGATGCCATAGAAATGGAATCATATGTTGCCCTTTGACTCTGACTTCTTTCACCTAATGTATTGTGTTTGAGATTCATCTCCTGTTGTTGCATTTGTCCTTAGGTTTTTTCCTCTTAGTTGCTAAATAGTATTTCAGCAAATGGATGTACCACAGTTTGTCATCCATTCACTAGCTGAAGGATATTTAGATTGTTCCTGTTAGGGTGTTACAAATAAAGCTGCTGTGAACATTAGTGTGTGAGTCTTCATATGGATGTTAAGTTTTCATTTCCCTTGGTAAATACCTAGGAGTGCATTGCTGGGTTATATGGTAAATGCGTGTTTGACTGTATAAGAAACTGTCAGCTCTTTCAGGATCGGACAGGGTGGTTCACACCTGTAATCCCAGCACTTTGGGAGGCTGAGGTGGGTGGATCGCCTGAGGTCGGGAGTTTGAGACCAGCCTGACCAACATGGAGAAACCCCATCTTTACTAAAAATACAAAATCAGCCGGGCATAGTGGCACATGCCTGTAATCCCAGCTACTTGGGAAGCTGAGTGAGGCAGGAGAATTACTTGAACCCAGGAGGCAGAGGTTGCAGTGAGCCAAGATCATGCCATTGCACTCCAGCCTGGGCAACAAGAATGAAACTCTGTCTAAAAAAAAAAAAAAAAAAAAAAAAGGAAAAGAAACTGTCAACTCTTTCTAAGTAGGTTGCCATTTTATGGTTCCCTTTGATCTGTATTCTCACCATTAGTATTGCCAGTTATTTTTTAAGCCATTCTAGGCTGGGCACAGTGGCTCACACTTGTAATCCCAGCACTTGGGGAGACCAAGGCAGGTGAATCACCTGAGGTCAGGAGTTCAAGGCCAGCCTGACCGACATGGTGAAATTCCGTCTCTACTAAAAATACAAAAATTAGCCAGGTGTGGTGGTGCATGCCTGTAATCTCAGCCACTTGGCAGCCTGAGGCAGGAGAATCGCTTGAACTGGGGAGGTAAAGGTTGCAGTGAGCCAAGATCGCGCCATTGCACTTCAGCCTGGGCAACAAGAGCTAAACTTCATCTAAAAAAAAAAGATGCCATCTGTTAGCTGTGTAATATCTCATTTGGTTTTCATTTGCATTTTCCTAGCAACTCCTAATGTTGAGAATCTTTTCATGTAGGTGTTCAGCATACATATATCTTCTTTGTTGAAGCATTCAGACCTGCATGATTGTTATTGGATTGTTTGTTTTCTTATTGTTGTATTTGGAGAGTTCTTTATATATTCTGAGTGCAAGTGCTTTGTTAGATATGTGATCTTCAAATATTTGTTCTAGTCTCTGGCTTCTGTTTTACTCTAAAAGACTAATAGTGTCTTTTCCAGAACAAAAGTTTATAATTTTGATGGAATCCAATTTTTCATCTCTCTGTCTTATAAAACATACTTTTGGTGTTACATCTCAGAACTCTTTACCTAATCTGGGTCACAGAGAGTCTCTTATATTTCCTTCTAGAAAGTTTTACAGTTTTATCTTTTGTACTTAGATCTATGATCCATTTTGAGTTAATTTTTTAAGGTTCCAGAGGGTGAAGGTTCATTTTTTTGCATATGCATATCCAATTTTTTAGCACCATTTGTTAAAAAGACTATTTTTTTCTCCATTGATTACATTTGGACCTTTGTCAAAAAACAACAATCTATACTTGTATGGGTCTATTACTATCTCTGTTCTGTTCCATACTGCAGCTTTAAATTAGTTATGTGAGTCCTCCAATTTTGTTCTTCTTTTTCAACGTTGTTTTAGTTATTCTTTTTTTGCCTTTTCATATACATTTTAGAATCAACTTTTCAGTATCTACAAAATATCCCCTTGAGTTTTGATATGGATTGTGTTGAATCTGTAGATCAATTTTGGGAAGATTGATATCTTAACAGTATGGCGTTAGTTTATAAACATCATACATCTACATCTAAGGCGAGGTGGCACCTCACTGCAGTGCCTATACATTTTGGTGAATTTCTCTTTTCTCGACATTTCCAATATATTTTCAGGTTCCTGAGTCTGCCAGAAAGTGACTTTCCTTACTAAAATCTGTAAGGCTGGAAGCCCCATAAGCCAGATACTAGGCCAGTTTTTCCAACAGGGCTTTGTAAGCATTGGCTCCATAAAGCCAACCTTGCTTCCTAAAAGTGTCTGGTTATATTTAATTAAATGAAAATCATCCTCAAATAAGTCTTTCCAGGCAAGGCCTCGGGTCGTATAACTAATGTTTCTAGTAAATGTCCTGTTAACAAGGAAGACAGATTCTTACTGAACCTATGAAATAATTATATTGCTGTGAAAATATGAATACTCAATAAGAGTTTCCAAATTCTGGAGGGGTTAGGCAGGAGAAAAATGTATCACTTACAAATGTTTGATTTCAGTTTGTAAGAGCATAGTCTACTAAAGGCCTATTAGTGAGTTAAAGATAGCTTGAAAGAAAAGGGGATCCTTCTATTCCAGAAAAGAGACCATTAAAATATCAACAATGCTTCAGATAAGAGCCATGGTCATTCATGAGTTCATTTGGTTTTATGTAATTAATCCTTGCTGCACACTCTCTTGAGTTTTCAGTCTCTTGAACCTGCATTCAGAACTAGAGTTCTGGACATCCTGACTCAGTCTTCTGTTGCGGTCTCAAAGTTGTTGACCTGACATCATCAGAAGCCTTCACCCAAGAGTTCCTGGCAGGGTCCTTTCCGAAGAAGAGACAGTCTTCTTTGTTGAAGAAACACTCAGGCCAGTAGCTGAAGCTTCAGAGCAAAACAAAAACCTATCTGTAAGCTATCTGTGAAAGACTTAAAGTGGCTGTGGTTAATGTGTTACTGATAATTTTCAAAAGTGAAAGATCTGCTGAGAGCTCATACTGAGGATAGTGCAACTGACAAGGAAATGTGATTGTTTCTGCAATATGCAAAATAAGATAAAATCAATCAACAAATTTTAGACAGCAAAATTATATAATGATTAACCTTATTTTCAAAAAAAATAGTTAACATTACACCTAATTATGGAAATGGATGAACATAATCTTTAATATCTTCAGATACAACATATTATAATCTGGACAAAATTACATCATGAATATACCAAGCATACAGTTGGAATATACAAAGATTATACCAAGAATATCTATAAAGAGATTCAGTAAGTCTAGAGCAATCCCTGAACATCTGAATATTAATAAACCTCCACAGGTAAGTGATGTGAACCTCTGATGAAAACTGCTGGCCTACAAGAAGCTGGATTCAAATAAAAGAAGTAAAGTTGCCATCAAGTTAACATTTAAAAAATAAGTGAGGCCAGATGAGGTGGCCCATGCTTGTAATCTCAGCACTTTGAGAGGCTGAGGCAGGCAGATCACTTAAGGCCAGGAGTTTGAGAACAGCCTGGCCAACACATTGAAAGTTCGTCTCTACTAAAAATAGAAAAATTAGCTCGGCATGGTGGTGCAGGCCTGTAATCCCAGCTACTCAGAAAGCTGAGGAAGGAGGATCACTTGAACCCAGGAGGTAGAGGCTGCAGTGAGCCAAAATTGTGCCACTGCACTCCAGCCTGAGCGACAGAGCAGGACTCTGTCTCAAAACAGTAAATAAATAAATAAAATAAATGAAATTATAACTCCTAGTCCCATACTAGTACTTCTTCCAAGTTACTCTTTGATAGCAGGCAGAGCAGCACCAGGGCTCTGTTACATGGAAACCTATCAGGGACAGTGAGCACTTTGGCATTTCTCCAGGAGCTTCCCAAACAGCATAACATTTCTGAAATATTTACCATTTTACCTATGCATGTCCAATCCATCTCTTCTGATTTGACAGTTCTTCCCATTCAGCTCAAAAGCAGTAACACAGCAAATATTACATATCAAAACCTAGATATTCCTAGCACTTGTTTTTTCTACAAGGTGAAAGAACAGATGATTTATGACTTTCCAAGGGCCTACTGGGAAATCTCAAAGATAATTTTAGGTACAAAAGTTATCATTTAGTATTTGATTTTGGAAAGGCAAAATATCAAAGTTGTCTGTCAGCAAAAGTCATCTGATTTAAACACTTATTAAGATAGAATCTTCCTGGGTGCAATAGCTCGTGACTATAATCCCAGTACTTTGAGAGGCTGAGTAGGGCAGATCCCTTGATCACCCCGGGCAATGTGGCAAAACCTGTCCTGAAAAAAAAAAAAAAAAAAAAGAAGAAAGCCAAGTATGGTGGCTTATGCCTGTTAATCCCAGCAGTTTGGGAGGCCAAGCCTGGCAGATCACAAGGTCAGGAGTTCAAAACCAGCCTGACCAACATGGTGAAACCCCATCTCTGCTAAAAATACAAAATTAACTGGGCGTGAAGGTGCATGCCTGTAAATCCCAGCTACTCAGGAGGCTGAGGCAGGAGACTCACTTGAACCCAGGAGGTGGAGGTTGCAGTGAGCCGAGATTGTGCCATTGCATTCCAGCCTGGGCAACAGAGTGAAACTCCATCTCAAAAATAAAAATAAAAAAATTAGCCGGGCATGATGGCACATACCTGTAGTCCCAGCTACTTGGGAGGCTGAGGTGGGAGGATTGGTTGACCCAGGGAGGTTGAGGCTACAGTAAGCTGAGATCCCCACCCCTGTACTCCAGCCTGGGCAACAGAGTGAGATCCTGTCGGGAAGAAAAAAAGATAGAAACATGGGCTGCTAAGAACAATACATGGCTACCTATTTGACCAAAGTGACATAATTTTTTTCCTTGTCAACCTTGGCCTAAAGAACAATAAAATATTTTTAAATGAACATAACTGTAAAAAACCCTAGCTCTTTTTATTTTATTTTTATTTTTAATTTTTGAGACAGTGTCTGGCTGTGTCTGCCAGGCTGGAATGCAATAGCATAATCTCGGCTCAATGCAACCTCCACACTTTTTTTTTTTTGAGATGGAGCCTCACTCTGTTGTCAGGCTGGAGTTCAGTGGTATGATCTTGGCTCACTGCAACCCCACCTCCTGGATTTAAGCGATTCGCCTGCCTCAGCCTCCCGAGTAGCTGGGACTACAGGTGCGCACCACCAGGCCCAGCTAATTTTTTTATTTTTAGTAGCGGGGTTTCACCATGTTGACCAGGATGGTCTTGATCTCTTGACCTTGTGATCCACCTGCCTCAGCCTCCCACAGTCCTGGGATTATAGGCCTGAGCCACCGCACCTGGCCAACCTCCATACTTTCTAGACTCAAGCAATCCTCCCACCCTCAGCCTCCTGAGTAGCTAGGACTACAGGCTGCGCCACCACGCCTAGCTATTTTTTTTAAATGAGGTTTTGCTATGTTGCTCAGGCTAATCTCAAGCTCCTGAGCTCAAGGAATCCACCTGCCTTGGCCTCCCAAAGTGCTGGGATTACAGGTGTGAGCCACTGCGCCTGGATACTTTTTTGAGTAAGAAACTTTTGTTTTCTGAAATAAGGGCATGACAAAGTTAACAGAAAACACAAGAGTTGATTCTGATAATATACACAATCTCTGCCATCTAGGCAGATTACAGAGAAAGCAATGGATAACCTTCTACAGCCTCTTATTAAAAGCAGACCAATAATGCAAGAATTATTTATTTTAATAGAGAATCAGTTTTTTTTGCATCAATATAAAAGCTCTTTTTCCTTTTCCTTTTTTAAAAAAATAAGTTAGTCTCAGGTGTAAAGCTCTTTTTTAAGAGCAATGTCTGTGGTCCCCAGGGATTCCTTGGGTGCCTGGATGGATGGACATACTGTCTGAGAGCCACAGTCCAGGACAAATTAAATTTAGGTGGGGGAGATGCTGAATTAAGTTCTGGACATGTGGGAAACTTGGACTTAGCAGAGGGGATCACATTCCCTCCTTCCAAGTATCTAAGGAGCTAATTGTGTTAATCATTGTTTAATTTTCTGTATTTCCTGATGCTTTGACATCTTGGGGCCTTCCAGACAATGGAGACTGCCCCTCGGAGAGCTAGCCAATTCTGTTTTTATTTTTATTTTACTTTACTTTTTTTTTTTTTTTTTAAGATAGGGTTTCACCATATTGGCCAGGCTGGTCTCGAACTCCTGACCTCCTGATCCGCCCGCCTTGGCCTCCCAAAGTGCTGGGATTACAGGTGTGAGCCACCATGAGCTAGCCAATTCTTAGAGCCTGCAAACACCCACCTGAGAGTGTGCTCTTTAGATGCAAACCACCAGGCCACAGCCCATACCCTCAAAACCTCCTCTGCTGGGCTCTCACCCGCTGAGCCACTGGGCCCCTGCCTCAGTCACCCCAGGCCCAGGTACCAGACAACTGAGGACAGCCCTCACTCCAGAGCCGGTAGAAATCATTCAGACCAGGCAGTCTTATGCTCACCTGCCCCCTTGCCTTGCCTTTCCCATGGAAGACACAGTAAAGGCTCTTGCCCCCATTGCCCTGTACCCCACTTCTGCAGAACTGTAAGACATGTCTTCCTTGTCAGCCATTTCCGTGTCTCTGTGTCCTACCAAATGTGATCAAATCCCTGGCACATCTCTTAACACAAACTACCCTGGGAGTCATTGCTTGGCATCCAGCCCTGACACTGAAGCATCACTCTGCCATCACAGTGCTCTGTGCAGTCAGAGGCAGAGGACACTGCTGAGGGAGGCGGGCAAGGAAAAAGGGCGGGCACTGAGGAGGGTTCCACTCCATCCTCACTGCAGTTCTGTTTCATAGATAAGAAAGACGGGGGCTCCTGGAGGCTAAATAACTGTCCCATGGGGATCCATCACAGACTACCTGCTGGAGTAGCCCAGGGTCGACCTCAGGTCTGTCCAGATCCCGTGTTGACTGCTCGGACTGTCTCTAGTCTCTGTGAAACAAGTGAGGAAATGGACACATGGAGAGGTTGTGCAAGGTGGTGAGTGTGAAGAGAAGCTCAGCCACATCCTGGAACACCCCAGGGTGTGTGGCCCGGGGCACTGGTCTTGAGGGGTAAGAGGGAAAAGGGATTCATCAGTCAGATACATTGGAGAGTATGGTTAAGATCTCAGAGCCTAGGACGTTCCTATTTGCATCTAGAGCTCTCAAAACTCATTTGGCCCCAGAATCCTGTGTTTGTACACATCTCATACAACTTGTTTTCTGAGGATCACACTTGGAAAGTGCTTCAGTTTCCTACTTGCACCTGCACGCAAATGCTGCACACCTTTCTTGAGCTCTGAGCGTGGGGAGAGAATGGTTAGGCCGTCGGAGGCCTTTCAAGCAGACTTCTCAATTTTGGTCACTAAAGTCAGCCAATAACTGTGCCAGCTGGTGATTCACAGGGAGGGGACAGGGAAATAGGAAGGCAGGTATGAAAAGCCTCACTCCAGGAAGTTTCAGAAATAAATACGAGGCCTACAGCCTCGACTCAAAACTGCATGCATAGGAAGTGCTGGAGAAGGAAAAGGTGAGGTCTCAGACTGGGGGCAAGAACTGGCAGATGGCAGATGCTGGCTCCTGAAGAAGAGGGCCCATCAGAAAGCCAAGCACAGCCTTGCCTGCAAAGAGCCTGGAGGGAAGTGGTCCTGTGTGTGTGCTGTGTGTGTGTTTGTGTGGTGTGTTTGTGGTGTGTGTGTGCATACTATGTGTGTTAGTGTATGGTGTGCATAGTGTGTGGTGTGTTAGTATGTGTGGTGTGTGTTCATGATGTATGTGTGGTGTGTTAGTTTGCATGGTGTGTGTTTGTGGTATATTTACTGTGTGTGGCATGTGTTTGTGGTGTGTGTTAGTGTGCATGGTGTTGTTGGTGTATGGTGTGTGTTAGTGTATAGTGTGTTTTGTGGTATGTGTTACTGTGTGGTGTGTGTTTGTGGTGTTAGTGTATGTGGTGTATGTGATGTGTTTGTGATGTCTGTGTATGGTAGTGTGTAGTGTGCTGTGCTTGTGTGTATTGTGTGTTGTGTTTGTGGTGTGATGTGGGTGGCTTTGTATGGTGTGTGTGTGTGTGTGTGTGATTTGTGTGTGGTGTGTACTGTGCATGTGTAATGTGTGGTGTGTGCTAGTGGTGTTAGTATGCGTAGTTTGTGTGTAGTAGGTGTGTTAGTGTGTGGTGTGTGTGTAGCATATGGTGCCTATATTGTGTGTTGCATATGTTGTGTGTGTGGTGTGATGTGTAGTGTTTTTTGTGTATGGGGTGTGTTTGTGATGTTTCGTGTGTGATGTGTATATATTGTCCATGTGTAGTGTTTATGTTGTTCGTGCTTTGTGTGTATAATGGTTGTGTGGTGTGTTGCAGTGTATGTTGTGCATGTGTGGTATATGTTGTGAGTTTTGTGTGTTGTGTTCCATGTTGTATGTTGTACATGTGTGTTGCATGCATATGGTATGTGTTGTGTGCATTGTGTATGTTGTGCATGTATGCTGTGTGCATTGTGCAAGCATGGTGTGTTTTTTGTGTCTTCTGCATGTGTTGTGTTTCACATGTATGTGTGTATGTTGTGTGTGTTGTCCATGCATGGTGAGTTTTGTGTGTGTCATGAGTGTGTTACCAAAACACCAGGACTTTGATTTAGGTTCTGCTGCTCACCACACAGAAAGCCAATCACTGAGACAACAAATATTGCCAAGAAAGAAGACTTTAATCGGGTGCTGCAGCAGAGATGGGAGCTCAGTCTCAAATCCATCTCCCTGACCAACTAAAACTAGAGCTTTATCAGTGCATGAGAAAACAGGAACTAGGGAGGGCAAGGAGGCATCTAATGTGGTGATCTGGTGAGTTTCAGTTATTTGATACTTTCTGAAAGTTCTTTCTTGAGGAAGGAACTCACATAAAACAAATACAAGTTTCAAGCTTTAACAGCAGAAGGATCCATTTCTATATTTATCCAAAAGCAACTGTCTATGGGACTCTTGGGCTGGTTTCAGTCCCCTCTTTCTATTTATCAGTTCCTCAATCATGAGGAATCCAGTCTTTGATCTTTCTGGCTGCTTCATGCTGAGGAGGGGTGTCATAGGCAGCTCCATACCATGCCTGACCATGTAGCCACCCAGGAATTGAAGGTTAATCTAACATAGAGTTTTCTTCTGACATAACAATATTTCTCTCTTTGGTCCACGCTTCTGCCAAAGACAAATCAGAGCAGGACTAACTTAGCTGCATAATAAGCTTCAGTACCATATTCTTGGCCTGATTACTCACACAGAGTGCAACAAGAATCTCTGTCCATATAAACTCTCCCAAATTGGCTTTGCTGGAACACCCCACAAGACCATTTCAGTCAAAGCCCTAAGAAAATAACGAGTCCCTTCAATTGGGGCCCATTACAAAAGAAAATATGTCATCATGCAAACAGACACATTGCTATGAATGAAGAATATTCACAAATAGTTTACAAATTCTCGAGAAATTAGGCAGAGAAATATGACTCAAATTCTGTTTACAAAAGTATACTCAATGCACTTAAAAAGTATATTTCAAGGCTATAAATAGCTCCAAAGGAAAAAAAAAAAAAGATTCTCCAGACTCTGAAAAACAAAACAAAAATAATCAGCAATATTTCAAACAACAAACACCATAAAAATTTATTTCTGTCCACCAATAGTTCAGTCATGCAATCACCTGCCCTGCTTCATACTGGGTTAGTAATCTTTAGGAACACATCAATCTTTCAATTTGTGCTGTGGAAGTTCTCTCTCTAATTCAATGGCACAATCTCCAAAGTTATCAGAAACTTGCACTCAAGAGTCCTTTTCAAGAACTACTTCAAAGAAGCAAGTCTTGGACTGTAGCTAACTAAAAGCCACTTCTTTGAGAAGGATTAGAGAAACAAAACATCAATTGTGGATGATGAAAATCTTAAAACAGCCATAGTTAATGACACAGTTGACAAGAAAATTTGGTTATTTTTATGGCATACAACAATTTAACATGGCAATCATAATTTTTACTGACAACATATATTAAGGCATAGCAGAATTGTAGGAATCTCATATAATCCTAGAACACATGTTAGCAACACATCTATATAAGTATAACTCAAAGGAAGCTAAGCACCACCTCAGATTTGACAATGCTTCCTGCATAATTCTAACATAACAAGTCCAATAAGCCCAACATGTCTCTCTTGAACTTCAGGGACCTAATATCCAAAAAGTTTACTCTGAGATCAAAAAGACTGAATTTAAAACTTGAAATTGGCTAGGCATGGTGGCTCATGCCTGTAATCCCAGCACTTTGAGAGGCTGGGCTGGGTGGATCACCTGAGGTCAGGAGTTCAAGAGCCACCTGGTCAATATGGTGAAAGCTCATCTCCACTAAAATTACAAAAATTAGCCGGGTGTGGTGGTGGGCACCTGTAATCCCAGCTACTCAGGAGGCTGAGGCAGAAGAATCACTTGAATCCAGGAGGCAGAGGTTGCAGTGAGCCAAGATTACACCACTGCAATGCACCCTGGAAGACAAAGCAAGACTCTGTCTCAAAAACAAACAAACGTGAAATTTTGCTGTTAGAAAATCTGTCAGATTTCAGAGGTCTAAGACAGACATTCAATATCACAAAATAGAATCACAAGTTTTTATAAAATAGTCATTAAGGTAGCAAAAATTATAATACAAAAAAGTTTATTCTTTGATAGAGAGGAAACTTACTTTCCCAAACAGTAAGACCTAATACTTAACTATCATTCTCTATAACATGTTACAAGTTAAAACAATGTAATTGGTGTTTAGGAATTACTGTGGCACTACTTCAAACCACTGTATTAAAGTAGTTAGGTTACTCATCACATATTTCTAATTGCTAGTATTCTAGTGACAGAACTGTGACCAAAAGCATAAAAATGTTATAAGCCTGGCTGGGCACGGTGGCTCATGCTTGTATTCCCAGCACTTTGGGATGGTGAGGTGGGTGGATCACCTGAACTCAAGAGTTCAAGACCAGCCTGGCAACATGGTGAAACCCCATCTCTGCTAAAAATACAAAAATTATGGGAGCATGATGGTGGGTGCCTGTGGTCCTAGCTACTTGGGAGGCTGAGACAGGAGCATTGCTTGAACTCAGGAGGTGGAAGTTGTGGTTAGCCAAGCTCACACCATCCAGCCTGGGTGACAGTGTGACCCTGTCTCAGAAAAAAAAAAAAAGTTGTAAGTCCTATGCCAAACTTACCAAAGTAAGACTAACTTTTTTCTCTATAATTAAAAAATGATAAATGCAAATATCACTATTGGAAATTAAGTATGAGACATAATCTCCTTTCACTTAAATACTATACAACAAAACAAAGAGAAAGTAAAAACAAGTACACAGCAGTTTCTTTTCAGCTATTTTGAAAACACATCATCACCCATTTCCAAGATTGGTTTCTAGATACAGTACTGACAACTGATTAGGCGACCTTCACACCCAAATCTTAAACTAGTGCAGCACCTGCACATATTTTGTTTTCAGGTCAATACTTGAAGGCCCATCAGTAATAAAGAGCTGAGATCACAAATCACTAGGAAGTCTAACTTTTCTTTAAATTACTACTTAATCCAAGTGAATGTCACTTTAAATTAGTTTGAGAGAAATTCTAATCAATATAGTTTCCTTAAGGATAAGGCCAGTCTTTCCTGAATATGAAAACTAGGTACCCATATCACAGTTTTTCTTCGCCACCCAAAGGAAAAGATCTGAATTCAACTCAAATTGTTGATTGAATTGAATTACCTTGGATATAAACACCATTTAAACATTTCTATTCTCACCTACTTTTTCCAGATAACAAAATACGTAATATACTATTCCTGTTTAGAACTTCAGTCTTTTATTATTTCCTTTTTTTTATGACTGGGAACCTTAAAACTCTCATGGCTCTCTAGATCATTAGAGGCAAGCAAAGCCAACCAAATTTCAAATGGCTGCTGTGCCCCATCAATTCCTGAAGGCCAAATAAAGATAAGCCTAGGAATTCCAGATAAATAGAACAAATAATGACTTGCTAGAAATGCTTAGGAAATAAAATAATTACACAGAACCAAATAAATGCCTTCTCCTGGAAACTAAAAAACATCAGTTTTATATCTATGCATACACAAGCAAAACCCAAAGGAAAACAAACAGCAAACAATGAAAATTAGAAGCAGAAACAAAGAGCAAACTTACCCCATCCTTTCCCCGACTCCGTTACCCTGGAGGCTATAGTGTTACCCAGAGCCCAGAAAACCCCACATAATGAATATTTTATTCCTGATACACAATTCAGTATCCTTAAGTCCACCAATATTACCATACATCCTGTACAATTGAGAAATTCACTCTAGGCACATGACCAGTAAGTACTCTAGTGCCAACACTATCTATGCAAAACAACAAACATAGTGTGAAGCAGTGCAAACATGTACACTAAATCCTACATCATTCTTAACTACACTTAAAAAAAAGAATTGCCAAACTGCCAATGCATTTCTTTATAATATTGCTTATTTTATTTTAATCAGGACTAAGAGCATTAACTATGAAAATGTTAATTAGCCAAATTTCTTCAATTCTCCATCAGGTTTTAAAGAATACTTTATTATCTAAACTTTTTCAACTTTCAATTTTTTTTCTGTATGTGCATAAAGATAGATACACAGAGAAACAAAAAAAAAATTACATATAACTTACACAGACCATCCATGGCATGCCTAGACTTTCTGTTCAGTCTGAGATTTTTTTCTTCCTCCTTCTTTCACCTCCTCCTCCTCCGCCTCCTCCTTGTTCTCCTCCTCCTCCTCTTTTCTTCTTTCTTCTTTTCTTTCTTACCATTTTACTCTAGGCCAAAAGAATTTACCATTCAAGATTCTTTCTCATACAAAATTATATTTTCTTTATAACCTTCCTTATCAAAAATGCATCTTCATATGCATAGCTTTCTTCACATCTCTCTCCCTTACTTACTGATTCCTTCTACCTTGTTTCACAAATAAACTTTTTGCATCTGTAATTTAAACTAACTTTTAGATAACTTCTGGATTAGGCAAAATTACTATTTTTCTAATAACACTTTTTTTTTGGCACATTTATATACAGAATTAAATATTAATTATAATTCTTATCCTTAGTAACCTTATGTTTTAGTGAAACCCTAAAAAGCAAGAAATCCTGAACTATCAGATACGAGCATTTTATGTAGTTAAGAACAATTCCACACTTTTTGGAAACGTATTTCTTCATATCATAACCCTTTCTTAATTGGAAGTGACCCACATATCTAATGAGCATCAAAAATAATTTTCAGATTTTAAGTTACACAAAAAGTTTACCTAAAACATTTATCCCATTTACATGTACTCAATACTTTCATTTTTAGCAGTTTAGCTAGATTACTTTTGAAAACTGACATATTAGACACAATCATTTAAAGTTAGTTATTTCCATGTTAACCATTTTATAACCTGTGAATATCAGGCATTCACTGAAATAAGAACCTTAAAGTTAACTACATGGGCATTGTCACTAATAACTCGTAAGATTCAGCTGTTTTCATTAAACCAATAACACAGTCTTATCAAAAAACTTGCATGAAGATCATTTTATTTTGGCTGGCTTTATAGTTTTATAACCTTCTATACCAAACCTTGACATCTCAAAATATCTACCAGAGACAAATAGAAAATCCAGACAATTCTGAGGACATTTCTATTTTTATTTTACCAATGATTTTAAAGCAAGCTAGTAGATTTACTTAAGTCACATGAACTTGAAAATTGCTTGGACTTATTTACTTAATCAATGAGCACTCTTTTATTTATAAGCCAATTTGGTATATACAAGATATAACAATAAGTGTACATACAAATAAACAGATATAGACATGTATACCTACACAAACAAAGATCCAGTAGCTTTTATCTTGGAACTCTAGCCATGAGATAGCAATACAGACATACCAGTTTTACATGGTTACACTTTGTTTGCCCCATTAAGCAATCCAGTGAAGGCTGTGAACCAAAATTTTGGGTAGTTTCCATGGCAGTTTAGTTTTTAAAGGCCAGATCTTCCCAGACTCCAAAGAACACCGTGGCCAAACAGCACAAAAGGAGAGTACCACATACTAACCAGATTCAGCCCTGAAACCAGGATACATGCAACTCCATCCTATTTTTCCATTTAACGGCAAACTCCAGATTCCAAACAATATTGTGGGCAAACGGTATTGCAGAAGAATATCAAGTTTACCAAATTCTAATTTCCCATGACTATATCAAACACACACAAACAATCACCAGGACACAATCCAATTGCTGCTGCAAAAACAAGCCCCAAGTGTCCAAACTGAAACAGTCCCAGTGCTTCCTTTCTCCATCATTAGGTTTGATCAGCTGCAAACAAAAATTCCTTAGAAATTTCCCAAATTGAGAGGAGCTGATCCTGCTGTATGGTACCCACAAAAGACACTCACTTGCCCACATACCACACAATTACAAACAAGCCCCCAAGAGTATCCATACTGAAACAGTCAGGGTGCTCCCCTTTCAATCAATTGGGCTTATTCAGCCTGCAAATAGAAATTCCTTTAAAATTTTCCCAAATTGAGAGGGGCAGATCCTGCTGTCTGGGCACACAAAGGACATGCAGCTCTTTGGATGTAGATGCCAAACTTTAAAGGCAGTCCTTCCAAGGCAATCAGGAACACAGTTGGGGCCGGCTGCAGCAGGGCCAGAGACGGAAACTCACTTCCAGCCAAAATTGGGCAAGCAGCTTAAGAGGGCTTCTGAGACTCCAGGCCCAGGGCAGCAGAGCCACAGACAACATGTTCCTGGTCAGGGCACTAAAATCTGTTACCAAAATACCAAGGGTGTGGTCTAGGTTCTGCTGCTCACCACACAGAAAGCCAATCACTGAGACAAGCAATGCCATGGAAGAAGGCTTTAATCAGGTGCTGTAGCCAAGGAGATGGGAGCTCAGTCTCAAATCCACCCCTCTGCAAAAGAATATGAAAGGATTATACAGCAGGGAAGAAATGCAACAGCGTGCAGGAAAATAGGAACTAAGGAAGGGCAAAGAAGTCATCTGGTGTGGTGATCTGGTGAGTTTCAGTTCTTTGATACTTCCTGAAAGTCCTTTCCTGAGGAAGGAACTCACATCAAACAAATATAAGTTTCAAGCTTTAACAGCAGAAGGGTCCATTTCTATGTTTATCCAAAAACAACTGTCTATGGGACTATTGGGTGGATTTCAAGTGTGTTGTATGTGTGATGTGTGTTGCGTATGTATGATGTATGTTGTGCATGCATGATGTGTGTTTTGCATTGTGTGTGTATATGTTGTGTGTGTTGTGCATGGTGTGTATTGTGTATGTTGTGTGCATTATGTCTGCATGATGTGCATGCATGGGATGTGTTGTATGTGTATGCTGAGTGTTGTGCATGTATGGTATATACTGAATGTGTATGTTGTGTGTGTGATATGTGTTGAGCATGTATGATGTGTGTGTTGCGTGTGCATGTTTTGTGTGTTGTGTATGTTGTATGTGTGCTTTGTGTTGTATATATGTTGTGTATGTAGTGTGCATGATGTGTTTTGTGGTGGTGTGTTTTATGTCTGTATGTTGTGTGTGCATGGTACGTGCTGCATGTGTATATTCTGTTTGTGTGTATGTTGTATGTGTTGTGCGTGCAGCATGTGTGTGCATGGAGTGTGTTGCATGTGTGTGTTGTGTATGGTTTCACAGCCTTTCTCTGCATCGGTGTGCCTCTTTGAGGGCTCTGGCTGGCCTGGGCAGCCCAGGGCCCCAGGTTACATGTGGCAGTGTGTTCATACGGAGAGGCCTAGTATCTGGAGTAGGGGAGGATCCTGGCTGCCCTCACCTGGAGGCACAGGCTGAATCCCCACTGAGCCAGACAGACGTTCCGGGAGGCCTCCCTGTGGAGCTGCTAGTCTGGTTAAAAAGATTCTATTTATACGTGTGCAGCAGAGGACACAGATTGCTAGAAAGCAGCTCAGAGGGTGCTGGGGCCTTCAGTACAGGAGAGGCCCTGTGCTGGCGGGTGGAAAGGGGTCTGCAGTACCTGGTGTGAGAGTGCAGCTGTTCTGTACACAGGAGGCCATGAGGGGCAGCTGGGTTGACCACCGGATGGGTCTTGGGACCCCCACCAGCAGCAACGTGCACCCAGCAGGAAAAAAGAAAGTCACCCTAAGCAAACAGGATTTTGAAGGAGCTAGATGTGAGACACAGAAATAATGATTTGGGGGAAAAAAGTCGCTTCATAATTGTCTGCAAGTCCCTGCTCTCCCAATAGCTCCCTTTCTCTGGCTGCCTCCTTTCTCCTGCTTTTGGCAGGGCGTTCGCAGGCTCTGAAGCTGCCTAGGCCCGCAGGAGGGCCTTGGGTCCCACAGTCCCAGGTGGTTTGCACCAGGGAGGTGAAGGTGGAAGGAGCACAGTCTTGCCCTGAAAAGCTGCACGGAATTGAGAATCCTTAAACCTCGTACCCAGCAAGCCAACGCCGGCTTTTCTGTGCTTCACACATGGTCCTCCAGCAGCCTCCTGGGTGCCGGGGAGCACAGCCATGCTGGACCCCTACAGTGTGGAGGAGCCACTGCAGGTACAGGCATCACCTGCTGCTGGGCCAGGGAGCAGAGCTGTGGGCAGCACTGTGCCACCTAGCACCACACACGTCTGAGCGGGTCATGGGGAGCTCACTCTGGGAAGGGGGAAGACCACCCTGCCTTTCCAGGTTCCAGAAGGACTTCCCAAGGGCTGGAGACAGGGGTGGGTTTTGCCCACCTTTCTCTCTGGGGTCCTGGGTGAGAGCCTGCAAGCCCCCAGCAGTGGGCACTGTGAGCTAGGCCAAGGCCAGGGCGGCTGTGGGATTGTCATGGAAAAAGCAGAGTGTGAATGTATGAGAGAGATGGATGAATACTCTAAGCATCAGATCTGATCTTTCAATTTATTTTAAGAGGAGTCTTGGGAGCTGTTGGAGTACTGTAAGGAAAGCTGGGCTTGGGAGCCACACAGACGCTGGGCTTGGACCGCAGCTGCACCACTCACTGTGACAGACTGACAGGTGACCTAATTCTCTGTGGCAGTCTTCCCATCTGTAAAATCAGGATGATAACATGATTCTGAGGGCATTCATGAGGGTTAAAGGAAGTCATGCACCTAATTTACTGCCTGGCACACAGACAGTAGATGCTCAATACATTTATGGATACAATGAATGATTCTGGCAGAAAAACAGGTCAGAAGCGTCTGCTGTGGAGAGGTGGTTCTGTCTGTGCCCAGTGAGCACCCTGGGAGCCTGGCAGTCCCCTCCTCCGCAGCCATGAACCCAGGCTTACAGGAGCCACCTCAGGTGAAAGCTCTCTTGGAAGTCCAGACTCCCAGCTCCAAGGCACGTGTGAGCAGGAGTGCTGTGTGCCAGAAAATGTCTGCCTCAGCAGGCTGGAGATTGGATCCCCTACGAAGTGGTGATGTGTGGGCACTAAGAAAGGAGATTGGCTCTGTTTCATACATTACTTTGGTAATAATAAAAAAAGGATAAAAGTGAAAAAAATTCACTTTTATCCTTTTTTTATTATTACCAAAGTAATGTATGCTCATTATAGAAATTTTACCAAAAAATCATTCAAAATCTCCAACCCAGCAACAATTGCTGTGAACATTTTGGTGTGTACTGGCCAGCTTTGGTTCTGTGGATAAGCTTTTCTTATTAATGAAGTAGAGCTCATAGTGTACGTTGTGTTTCATGACCTGTTTCCCCCCACTTAATAATACACTGTGGGGTTCGCTGGGTGTCACTAAATATTTCTCAACAGTATTATTTTCATGGCTACATGTTAGTCCATCATACAGATATGTCATATTATTTGTAATCAATATATATATATATATAGAGAGAGAGAGAGAGAGAGAGATTCCATAATTTTCTGAAGACAAACTTCTAGAAGTGGGTTTGGTGCATCAAAGTGTATACAAATTTGAAGGTTTCTGAAATAAATTTGAATGAAATTTTGACTATAGGTTTTTTAACCATGTGTTTTGAATCCCTAAAACAGGATTATCTTCTATTTTCAATCACTTATTATGTGTGTTTATGTTAGGAAAATATACAGTATCATAAATAACATACCTTATAAAATAAAAGGAGCATTTCATATTTTTAGCGCTGTGCGTTACTATGATTTTGAAAAGAAGAAAGAACAAGTGTCGAAACCAAATAGGAAAAGATTACCCATCACCTCTCTTCCCAGTTAGATCCGTTTGTAACATTTTAGCACGCTGTATTTCCTTCCAGATTTTTGTTTTCTGTGCATTTAGTCATAGCTGGGATCACCTTGCAGCCTCTTTTGGTGCTTCTGCTGGTATGACTTGTGTGTGGGGTGAAGTGCTAGGCTTGTCTCTGTCAACTTTATGACAGAGACATAAAAGTGTTTCTGTTTGACCCTCCTTATGTCTGACATCGCATTAGCACTGGCCTGAGCACTGAGCAGATGCTCTTTAGTGATCTTCTTTAGCAGGATTTGAGAGTCAAGAAAAGCAAAGGAAAAACCAGGTTTGTGGCTGCTGGGTAAGGAACTGGTAACACGTAGCCACAGTCCCTGGAGACAGCATCACACTTCAGGTGTGACTCACACTGCTGCTTCTCAGAGGTCAGAAGAAGACAGCTCCCCATAAGCAGACCCTGTCCCCACTCTGCCGGCATGCACGGCCTGGATGGCGAGTCTCTCCTCGCACACTCTCACAGCATACCCACCTGGGGCTTCCCCACCTCTACTGTGTGTTGTGATCTATACAGACTTGCAGCTTTGGACTCTAGAGTTGTTTGGGACCTGGGTTTTGGCTTCAGATGAGCTTTCAAGGTTTGGGAGATTCAGTAAAAATTTTTATACATAAAATGAACTGATATCATGTGAACACAGCTCAACCTTCAGGGACAGAATTGCTCATTCTGTAAGAAAAATATTCTGGATAGCCAAGGACTAAACAGTCAAATGGTTTGATGTTTTTGCGTCTTCATCCTAAACTCTTTCAATCTATTTTCCCCTTTATTTGGTTTAATCCAGAGACACTGATTTAACTTTTTTCTTTGCTGATTAAATATCAGCAGATGTTGAAGGAGATTTTGCAATGGGATAGACGTAGCATAGGGGTGAAAGCCGGACCCCCACTCCATCCCTGGGGAACTGTGCGAACCAGGGCAGGTTATCTAATCTGGAGCCTGAACTTTCTCATCTCCAAAACGAGACTGAGGATACTCTATGAAGGGAGATATTGAATGGATAGCTCCTAGTCCAGCATTTGGCACATAGTAAATGCTTAATTCATGCTTAATCTTTCTCTAGCTTCCTCTAAGGACCATCACTGATGGTTACGATGTAAGGCTGAGGTCACCATTCTAGGTATCAAGAACTGTGATCAGGAGCTGTATTAGGAAAGGTACAGGAAATTAGCCCATTTAAGTAATGATCTCTGGATAGTAACTGAAGTTTTTGAACAAATTTTTAACAGTTTTACTGTTTTTACCTTTTTAATGAATATAGTGTACAGAATTTAAGCTTCTTTCTGCTTAACTCAATTCCATTTCTCTTTTTAAATCTCTGTAGCTGAGGGGAAAATATGTCTTATAAACAGTTTGAAGAGATGTATTAAAGGATTTGTTCATAGAAGTGTTTTGGGTACTGGTGAAAAAGAAAAACGAATTGAAAAGTTCACCAGTCTGACACTTAACAGAACAAGATTCTATGGTTTGTCTGTTAAAACAGAGATGTTATTTTTTATTATTAGTTTCTTGGTGAGTTTTAGAGCTCTAGAAGGTGCAGTTCAGCTAGCATTTTGTGCACTGGGAAAGATTAAATTACAGCTTCCTTCTGCAAGATGGTGAGCTAAGATGACTTGAAAAACTCTCCTGCTATAAAACCCTAGTTATGCTGGATAAAGAACAGCAAACATTACCTTAAATGCACAGCTAAACTCATAGGAATCAAAGGGGGAGATCCTGAAGAGGAGAGTTGAGGATCATGTAGTCTGATTCTGCAGCTGGTAGGGAGGAGATGGATATTCAGCCTGGGAAACACAGCAACTGGAGTCATTATCCACTTGGGAACAGACTGGGGCCCATGCAAGGCTTACCAATTGAGCTACAGACCTTACTCAAGCCTGAGACCCTCCAAGAGCTCAGTAGAAGAGTGGGTTATTTTATTCCCCTTAATTCTTACTATCTCTGAATTTTGGATAAAGTAAAAATTATCTCCTTGAGAACTGGAAATCTTAGTCATATATTCCACGTGGATATAGGGTTCAAATTTACATCAACTCACACAGTCTGCAAATTGGGAAATTTACAAATTGAGAAATTTTACAAATTGAGAAATAATCTAAAATTTGGTTCCTATTTAGTAATATAAGGCATTCGAGAAACAGTTATACATCTAGCAGGTGTTCAAAAAGGAGAAAATAGACTAAGACAATATTTGAAAAATGAATGGATACAGATTTTCCAAAATGGATGAAAGATATGACTCGTAATTCAGCAATAACAATGTGCCATTCATGATGGTGCAGAACTCCAAAGACCAAGTAGATGATTCTTAAAGCAACGAGAGACTTGTAGGGGTCGGGGCAGATGACCCACCAAAGAATGACACTAGACTGAAAACCTGATTATTAGCAGTATCAGTGCAAGCCAGGAGAGATGGAATAACTTTAAAGTATTAAGAATTATTTATCCGAATAAAGTATTATTCAAGAGTGAGGTTAAAATACCTATATCAGCCGGGTACCGTAGTTCATGCCTATAATCCCAACACTTTGGGAGGCTGAAGTGGGCAGATCACATGAAGCCAAGGAGTTTGAGACTAGCCTGCTCAACATGGCAAAACTTTGTCTCTACTAAAAATACAAAAATTAGCCAGGCGTGGTGGTGCATGTCTGTAACCCGAACTACTCGGGAGGCTGAGGCAGGAGAATCGCTTGAACCCTGGAGGCAGAGGTTGCAGTGAGCCGAGATAGCGCCAGTGCACTCCAGTCTGGGCAACAGAGCAAGACTGTCTCAAAAACAAAACAAAACAAAAACAAACATTGAGGCCTCCCTCTTTTCCAGTAAAGGCCTAAGGCTATATATTTGCCTCCAAGCAGTTTGAGTTGCATTCTAACCGTTTTTAAATTATTTTAATTATCATTCAATTTGAATATTTTCTCATTTTAATTGAAATTTCTTTTTTGACCCATGAGTTATTGAGATGTGTGTTAATTTCCAAATGTACACAGATGTTCTAATCAACTTTTTAAAAATTTTCTGGCTTATTTGTATTAGGATGTAGAAAAATTCTGTATGATTTCAACTCTTTGAAAGTCGATTGACTTTCACAGTATTTTTTAGTGTTTCGTATTTACTTTAAAAGAATGCATATTTTCTTCTTGTTGGATGCAGAATTTCATTTAGGTCAGTCTCTGTGTTTGCTTCTTTTTACAGTTGCTGAGGAAAGTATGGCTAAATCTTTCAGTAGGATTTTTAATTTTTTCTATTTGCTTTATATATTTAGAGGCTATCTTAATAGAAGCATACAAATTTAGATTTTGTTATCTTTCTTGTGTATTAGCCTTTATCATTATTAAATGTTTTTCTTTTTCTCTGGTAATGCATTTTGCCTTAAGGTCTACCTTAATATAAATTCAATTATTCTAGGTTTCTTTTGGCTAGAGTCTGTATGGCATACCTTTTTTTGTTCTTTTATTTATTTATTATTTATTTATTTTGAGACAGAGTCTCACTCTGTCACCCAGGCTGGAACGCAGTGGCACGATCTCGGCTCATTGCAGCTTCTGCCTCCTGGGTTCAAGCAATTCTCCTGTCTCAACTCCCTGAGTAGACGGGCCTGTAGGTGTGAACAAGCACACCTGGCTAATTTTTGTATTTTTAGTAGAGATGGCGTTTCACCATGTTGGCCAGGCTAGTGTTGAACTTCTGACCTCAAGCGATCTACCTGCCACTGACTCCCAAAGTGCTGGGATTACAGGTGTGAGCCACCACGCTCAGCCTGTTCTTTTATTTTTAAACTTTCTGTGCCTTTAGATATGTCTCATAAACAGCAAGTAAGTGAATTTTTTAATCCAGGATAATAACTGTTGCCTTTTAATTGGAATATTTATTTCATTTATTTGCAACACAATTAGTAATATATTTGGTTTAAATCTTCCATCTTAGTAATCTTTATATTTGTCCCAGGTATTTTGAATTGCTTTTGAACTCCTTTTTGCTTTTCCTGGTTTGGCCATTTTATATTTTTCCATTTTTAAGTCTTTTGTTAGCTTGAAATTTATACACTGTTATTCTTATTTTAGTGTATATCATAGAAATTAAATCATGTGGGTAGATCGCTCTTATAAAAGCCAAATACAAATCTATAAATCAGGTCTTTTAATAGATTTAATTCTCTGTGTATTTTTTATCTTTTTTTTTTTTTTTTGAGACAGATTCTCTCTGTGTTGCCCAAGCTGGAGCGCAGTGGCGTGATCTTGTCTCACTGCAACCTCCACCTCCCAGGTTCAAGCAGTTCTCTGCCTTAGTCTCCCTGTAGCTGGGATTACAGGTGCTCGCCACAACGGCAGGCCGACTTTTGTATTTTTTTTTTAGTAGAGATGGGGTTTCACCATGTTGGCCAGGCAGGTCTTGAACTCCTGACCTTGTGATCCACCCACCTCGGCCTCCCAAAGTTCTGGGATTACAGGCGTGAGCCACTGCACCTGGCCATTTTTCTCCAAATATTTTTTAACCCAGTAAGATGTTGTTTTGTAAAGTCCATGTTCATTTATGTTTTCCCATATATTGCATTTTCATTGCTATTCATTTCTCCCTGAATCTCTACTTCCTGTCTGGGATCCTTCTCTTTCTGCCAGGATACACAAGCCTAGTGTTTTCTTTAAGGTATGTCTTCTAGAGATGGATTCTTTCCATTTTATTTTTGTTTTCTTCTTATCTAAAAATACCTTTTTTCTTACCTTAATTCCTTCAATGTTGGGTATAGAAGTGGACTCTTTATAGATGTCATTACCTTGTGTTCTGGTTTCCATTGCTTCTGTTGAAACATCAGCTGTTCTAACTTCTGGACTTCAGAGTCAGCCTGATTTCCTTCTCAGACTCCACACAGCGTGTTATCTGTGCCTGGTATTTCAGTAGTCTTAAAGTTGTGCCCAGATGTGGATATTTTAAATTTTACTCAGCTTATGGTTCACAGGGATTCTTGGATTAGTGGCTTGATGTCTGTCCTTATTTTGGAAAATTCTCAGCCATTGTCTTCAAATATTGCTTCCAGCATTCCCTCTGTCTCATCTTTTGGGACTATAATTACATGGAAACTTCTCTGTGAGTGAATGTGCAGCTTCTCTCACCTTCTCATCTGAGCTTGCTGTCTTTTCGTCTCTTTCTGCCTTACTCTGAACCTTTCTGTCTGACCTCTTCTTTATTCAGCTGTAGCTAGCATGTTGTTAAACATATTCATTGAGTTTAATTCAGTTATTGAATATTTTGGCTCTTGAGCTTCCGTTTGTTTCTTTCCTGGAGTTTTTACTTATCCACTGAGATAGTCAACCTTGCCTTCTGCCTCTGTGAGCCCACAAGTGTATTAGTGTTAAGGTCTGTGTTTCGCGACGCCATCATCTGGACCTCTTGTGGATCTGCAGCTACTGAAGTTACTCCTGATACATGTGTTGCCTCGTCTCCGTATGTGCCTGGTTATATTTTATTTGGTTATGAACAAAGTATTTGCAGAATACTTTGTGACAATAATTTTTGGCTTAGGATGGTATTATCTTTCTCCAGAGAGGGTTTATATTTGCTTCTGCCAAAGGACTCTGAGAACTAGCAATTAAGGTTACTTCAGTCCAATTTCTAATTATTTAGAGTTGAGCCACGTCCTGCAGGGGCCTCTCCAAGTAGAACTCTCCATGTAGAATTCATCCATGCTCCTAGCTTGCAGCCATGTGGAGTCCCACCACAAAGTGAGACTTCCACTCTCACCCCTTGGGTGGTCTTGCCCCCAGTTCCTCTGCCCCCAGCCCATTGAAGTTGTTAAAAGTATTATTCAGCCTTTCAGCCATACCTCTGTGTCATCAGGCATGGGCACCTCCGCTCCCCAGGCATGGGCACCTCCGCTCCCCAGGCAAGGCAGCCCTGCACACTGGCTTACCTGCCTGTTCCTGTTCCCTCCGCGTCCAAACCCGGCTCCTCTTTACATTTTAGTAGCCGTCTCAGGTCTTGAAGTGCATGGATTTTATATTTTGTGTAGTTTTTCTAACTATTCTCCACTAGTGAATTTTTTGAATTATAGACTGCCATTACCAAAAGCAGAAGTCTCTTATCGTTACATTTTTAAGACCTATGTTGCTGTGTATATTTTCAGTCCTTTGATTCTCTCTGTAATCCATGATGTGCATCTACCACATTTTACCAATTACTCCAGTGATAAATACCTGGATTGTTTTCAAGTGTCTACTCCTACAATCGGTACCACAAAAAATCCAGTGTTGTAAACTGTGTCAGAATTTGGGGGGATGCCTATCCAGGAAGAGATTGCTAGGCCTTAGGGAAGACCTGCATTTATTTTAATTAAATTCTACTTAGTGACTTTTTCAGAATGTGCACACCAGTATATTCTCCACCAGCAGCATGCGACTTCCTGCATCCCCCATACCACCACCAAAACCCAGGATGTTCCAACTTTCTAATTTCCTTTAACTCTATTAGATGTAAAGTGAAAAGTCATCATTTTAATTTGCATTTCTCTAATTACAATATCTCTGTTTGGGTTTCTGTCTTTTTCTTGTTGATTTGCAAGAGCTCCTTTTATACTTTGAATATATTATCCTTTGTTGGATATAAATATTGCAAATATATTCTCACAGTCTGTCAGCTAACTGCCATCTTATCTTTTACTGCATAAAAGTTGAGCAATCAGTATTGCTGGTTTATGGCTTCTGCCTTGTGCTGTCACTAAAGAAGCCACTCACTGCCCTTTTCTCTCATATTATGAACTTTTAATTTTCTGTATTTCTACTCATGTATAAGTCTTTAAGTCACGTGAAGCCCACTTTTGTGCGTGTTGATGGGGATCCAGCTCCTTTTCCCACACATTAGTCCAGTGTTCCCAACGCTCCCTGCTCCTTTCCCTCTGGCTTTGTGGTGCCATCTTTACCAAAGATTCCACTTCCATGTATGCACGACCTGAGCTTCCTGTGAGGTTTCACTGGTGCATTCCTTTGGCTGTTCTTGCTCTAAAGTCTATTGTTCTTATTGCTATTGTTTTGAATATGCCAATTTGTTCCATTTTTGAAGATGCTTTTCTTTTTTGAAGTTGACTTACCTATTTATGGCCCTTTACTTTTTTCCATGATATTGTAGAGTTAGTTTGTCAAGTTCCTCAAAAATTCTAACTAAATTTTTACCAGGCTTGCATTAAATTTATAGAGCAATGGGTAGATAATGAACATCTTTAAGTTATCCTATCTGAGAGCCTCTGACAGCATGGACTCTTTCTCCAATTATTCCTATGATTTTCTGTGTTTATAGAGATTCAAACTGTTCTCTATAGAGGTCATTAAATATGAGTTAATTTTTGGTTAATTTCTAGATATTTTAAGGGTTTTGTTGTTTAGCTTGTTTTGCTATTATGAGTGCAACCTAGCAGTTGTTATTGCTGGTGTAATTTTTAAAATACTTTACTTAAACCATCTATGTGAACTCTCTTAATAGTTCTGATAGTTCGATGTTTTCGTTGTGTATTTTTTTTCTTGGTAGACGATTAGGTTATTTCTAAATTGTGACTTCTTTTTCTCCTATAATCAATGCCTTTTGTTTCTTTTGCTTCACTTACAGTTATAAGCAAGACCTCCAGCCACGAGTAGCAGGCATCACACGCATCTTTGTCTGGTTTTCTGTCTTAAAGCAAACTTATCTTAACTTTCTCCATTATATACAGCGTGTGCTGCGGATTTTGGCAATAACCTTTGCCAAGTTAAGAAAATTCCTTTCTATATTGAGCAGTTCTAATCCTAATTCTGCAAGGTTGAAGCTAGTAATGAGCACATAGACTACATATTCTGCCTTCATATATGGCCTGTTCTGCCTTAATGCTTGTTTTGAACACTCAAATTTGTTCCGAAATGATTGATGTTTTAGGGAATCATTTGAGCGTAATGCAAATTTCATGTTGGCTTATGTGCAATTTCATCCACCAGAAACACCAGGTGAATGCGGAACACTGCCCCCCACCGCCCCCATGAGTGGAGCTGCGTAGGAAGACACAGACGCACACCTGGGATAGTGTCCAGCTACACATGCAGTCACTGCATGCATCGTGAGCCACACCACCACATCTAGAGTCACAATTCGCCTCTGACTTCAGAGACCCCTCCTTTCACCACTTCCCACTAACTCATAAGCTTTTGACACCCACTTCTACATGCAAATCGCAAGTCTTTTTCACATAGTGCCGTATTTATATATTTCCTAACCATTTAACATGTGTAAAATTGTGGTATCATTGTTTAAATGAATGGACTTTATTTTTTCAAGCAGTTTTAGGTTTATAGAAAAATTGAGCAGAGTAAAGAGCGTTCCTATGTAACCCTCACCCGGTCACCAGTTATTAACATCTTGGTTAGTCTAGTGCCTTGGTTAGGATTCACCCCGTGTGTTTACCTTCTATGAGATTTGGCAAATGTGTGATGAGAGGCGTCTACCATCCAGTACCATGCAGAGTAATTTCACTGCCCTAAAAATCCCCTGCACTCCACCTATTCTTCCGGAACCTTTGGCCACTGCTAATTTTTTTTTACATTTTTCATAGTTTTACCTCTTCCATAACGTCATGTAGTTGAAATCCCACATGCACAGCCTTTTCAGATTGGCTTCTTTCACTTACCAGTATGCATTTGAGTTTCCTCTGTGACTTTCATGGCTTCATAGCTCCATAGCTCCCTACTCTCTCTTGCTGAATGATTTGTCATTGTGTGTATGCAACACAGTTTGTTTATCCGTTCACCTACTGAAGGACATCTTGATTGCTCTCAAGTTTGGCAGTAATGAGTAAAGCTGCTATAAACATTTGTGTACAGGTTTTGTGTGAACATGTTTTCAACTCATTTGGGTAAATACGAAGGAGTGTGATTGCTGGATCGTATGGTAAGAGTAGGTTTAGTTTCATAAGAAACTGAAAAACTGTGTTCCAAAGTAGCCACGCCATTTTGCATTCGCCCCAGCCATGGATGTGAGCTCCTGGTGTTCCACATCCTCACCAGCATTTGCTGTTGTCTGTGTTTTGTATGTAACCATTCGAATAGATGTGTAGTGGTGGCTTGTTACTGTTTTAACTTGCAATTCCATAATGACATATCTATATATCTTCTTTGGTGAGATGTCTGTTCAGACTTTTGGCCTATGTTTTAATTGGGTTATTTTCTTATAATCAGGTTTTAAGAGTTCTTTGTGTATTTTTGATACCAAGTCTTTATTATATGTGTTTTGTAAATCTTCTCTCCCAGTCTGTTGCTTTTGATTCTCTTAATAGGCTACCATTTTGAATAAGCTCCTATCTTTTTGTAGATGTGTTACTAACCAAGTTTTTGAGTGTTGTTTCCCTAATCCCGTTTTTCCTAAATCCTGTGGTTTTTGTTACATGATTTTACATGGCATAGTGCATTTTTGTTGTTTTGTTTTGTTTTGTTTTGAGGTGGAGTTTTGCTCTTGTCAGCCAGGCTGGAGTACAGTGACATGATCTCAGCTCACTGCAACCTCTGCCTCCTGGTTTCAAGCAGTTCTCCTGCCTCAGACTCCCAAGTAGCTGGGCCCACAGGTGCACACCACCATGCCTGGCTGATCTGTGTATTTTTAGTAGAGATGGGGTTTCACTGTGTTGGCCAGGCTGGTCTTGAACGCTTGACCTAAGGTGATCCACCTGCCTCGGCCTCCCAAAATGTTGGGATTACAGGCATGAGCCACCACGCCTGGTCAGAATAATGCTTTTTAGAAACACATTTATTCCATTATAGCAGAACTATCTGTATTTAGGAATTTCCATAATAAAATGTTTTAAAATTTTTAAATAAAAAGGTTAAAAAAAGAAGAAAATTTTCTTTTGCTAGAAAGTGTTTCTTGTAACGAAGCATTAAACGTTTTAAAATGCTTTTTCAGCATTCATTGCAATATCTTATAGTTTATTTCCTCCTTTGTCTATTATTGTGGTGAACTTCATTGATCTCATGAGGACCCAACCTTGTATTTCTGGATAAGCCCTATTTAAGTATGCTACATTATTTTCAATGCACCGTTGTATTTGATTAGCTAATACTTTGTTCAGGATTTTATATCTACTTTCATAAGTGAAATGGGAATCTGACTTTTTAGTTGTGTTTCTTTTATCTTGTCTTGGAAACAGATTTCACTGGCCTCAAGTTGGACATTTTTTTGTTCTTTTTCTATTTTCTGAAGCAACTTGTAAAGATGTGAATGAATGATTATTTCAAACACTGGTAGCCTTCTGTACAAAACCATCTGAGCCAAGAGATTTAGAGAAGCTTTTTTTTAGCTACCATTTCAGTTTCTTAAGTCTTTGTTCACTGATATTTTCTCTTATGCCAATTTTACCATTTTATGTACATTTTTAGAAGTTGACTTATTTTATCTAGGTTTTTAGATTTAGAATTGAATGAGAAACTGAAGCCACAATCATAATTCAAGGGAAATGTATAAACCTTAAAATATATATAAGCTTTAAAATAAGTAGAGAAAGGCCAAGCTAAAGGAAAAAGCCCAATTATAAAGGAAAAGATTAATAAATTTGATAACATTAAAATATAAGCCTGTACTTCACAGACCAGGGAGTAGTGGTAGACTTAGCAGACTAAGTCACAGGCTAGAAAATATATTTACAATATCTTACAAGTGACAAAGGATTAGTGTTAAGAAATGTATTAAGAAATGAAGATGGGGCCAGGCACAGTGGTTCACGCCTGTAATCCCAGCACTTTGGGAAGCCGAGCATGCAGATCACTTGAGGTTATGAGTTCGAGATCAGCCTGGCCAACATGGTAAAACCCCATCTCTACAAAAATAAAAAATTTAGCCAGATGTGGCAGTTCATGCCTATAATCCCAGCTACTCAGAAGGCTGAGGCAAGAAAAGCTCTTGAACCCAGGAGGCGGACTTTGCAGTGAGCTGAGATCACACCACTGTATTCCAGCCTGGGCGACAGAGTGAGACTCTGTCTCAAAAACAGAACCAAAGAAAACAGGAAGACAGATAACATAACACTGGGCACGTGATGCCAATGGGCAGTTCTTAGAAGAGGAACCTGAATAATCAATGAATATGTGATCAGATGTTCAACCTCACTGCCAGTCAAGAGAGGCAACAAGAGGAACCATTCCATACCCTTCACATTGTTAGACATATGTGAATGCTAAGTATTGGTGAGGGTGTACAGGGTCCAGAATTCTTATAAACGGAAGCGTAAATTTAAACAGATACTTCAGAAGTCAGTTTGGCAATATCTAGTAAAGTCGAACGTGATTCTCTGTGTGTCCTAGATAAACTCTTCCAAGCATACGTGGCAGGTAGCTGTGTGCTGAGGCTTCGAGGTTATACCCAAGAAATGTGGCAACAGCAGACTTCAAAAGGATACATGTAAGGTGATTGAATTTGTATAAATCTACAAGACACAAATAACAATTTACATAAAAGTATAGCTTAGGATATATGCATATTTAGTAAGATTATAGAAAATGCATGAAAATAGTACGGAAGAATATACGCACAGAGATTTGCCTCTGAGAGGAAGCTAGGGAGGTAACGAGAGGGGTGAGCCTTCAGCCCTGCCCTTAATATTTTGGGAGATAAGTAGCAAATATGCCAAAATTCTGGCATGTGTTTAATCTCTGGGATGGCCACGTTGGAATACTTTCTTTTCTATTCTCTGTACTTCTTCGTATGTTAGTTTACATTTATTCAACAAATATTTACTGAGCATTTACTATCTGCAGGGTTTTGTTCTAGACACTTGGAGTACAGTGGTGAACAAGGGGCATGCAATACCCTGTTTTCCTGGAGCTTGCCGAGTTTAAAATGTTTCAAAATTTAGCAACTTTAATGCTTAAAATAATTTTTGAAAAGATTAATATGTAGCTAATCTCTTTACTCCTTGAATTGGACACTTAAAAAGCTGTAGAACTAGTCTCTGCTGATGGAACGGACAATCTGAAAGAACTGTTGATTTGTCTCCTATATTAACTTTTCTTTTCCACACTGCTGGTTTACACTTCTGAGTTCATAGAATGAGCACCCTAGTCCTATGGTATTTTAAGTAGTCACCTAAGGGGAACTGTTTTAATGCATAAACAGGGTTGGCTTTTAATTACTACATTTGCTGAATAGATATTTTTGCACCTCAACTTTGTGCAAGTAGGGGCTGTGGGGACCAGAGGGCAACAAGCAAAGATCCCTGCTCTCAGAGGTCCCGCAGTGCCTCTGGTATGAGGAGGGTGAGTTAACAGTGGCCTTAACAATGGGACATTCGCTGTTCTACCACACACATCAACTCACTAAAGCACTGGGCTGCCATGAGGCCAGGGGGATGAAGGACTATCCCGCATGCACTCTGTACCCAGAGGTCCAGGTCATGCCATAAGACACACCCGCTCTGCACCTCAGTTCCTGATTTATAAAACAATGGCCATTTCTATTCCACACTGTTTTTGTATTAAGTGAAATGATCTACATGAATGCTCCCGGCGCGCATCATGACCGCTCAGTGGATTCCAGTTTCTTCCTTCTTGATCGTGAGACTCATATCTCATCATTTCTGTAGTACTCCCTGGAGCTCCTCTAAGCAGAGTTCTGGCCAAGGCAGAGACACTCAGTAACCACCAGTTGATGGGAAGGCACAATTCACTAGGTTCCCAGAAGCACCAGGCTTAGTTGCCTGTGGGCAAGTGGGTGAAAATCTAGAAGCTTCTCTGTCCATACTTGCCTGTCAGTGAGGAAGAGGTGGCCCTGAAGTATGTGAGGTCAGCCTGCCTTGCCGTCTGAGTGACGCTCCTGATAAGATTGGGATAATCCTTTCTGATCTCTAATTTAGTTAGCCTTGCTTTGGATAGTATATGATGGCAGTTGCTAGACCGAGCCTGAAATGCAGAAACGCTGCTGCGAAGATGACATCTGACAACATAGCCTAGATATGTCTGTCAGCTGATGGCTTCAGATCAGTCTTCTGGGAAGTAGGCTATTCTGAAATTGATGGGCTTAATTAGAAAGAACTTAACTAGGGTAACTGGCTAATAAAGACCTGGAAATATTTATACAGGGACCACTCACAAGTTTTCACCAAAACAGGACTTTTAAAAAATCCAGAGCCTTCAACAGCCAAAAGAACATCTTTGGTGGGGAGAGATGGGGTAGGAGGATCTTCACTCCCTACCTGGAGCCCCTGCACACCCTGGAGAGGCCAGACCTACCTCTGGGAAAGAAAAGAAAGGGAGGAAGCTGGGCCAGTGTGGTGCAGGCCCTGTGCATGCCTGTGGAATCAAGGAATCTGTTAGTTTTTTAACCACATTCGGAAGTATTTCCACTCCATAATTGTCTTCCTCAAAGTAAGGAGACAGCCACCAGGAGGTGAGTGGGTGGCCAAGCTCACTTGGTGGCAGAGTGTGTCCCTCCTTGTCACACGCTCAGCCTGGCCTCAATGGTCCTTCCAGGCCTGACCTGGCTGTGAGTGCCTACCACCCTCAGCTCTCCCTTGAGTGTGTGAGGTGTCTCTGTGCCACCACGGCCTCACAGAACTCAGGTCCAGATCTCTGTGAATGATCTAGAGGATGAAGAATGGTCTGTCCTGAGGACACACACACTTTAGCTGAGCCCTTCTGGCAACCACGTCTCTGCTCTTTTATTTACTCTGGTGTCTGATGTGGGCAAATAGCTTGCAGGTGGCTTTGTGGCTGCCCCATTGGGGATAGGAACAGCCCCACTCCCTCCTCCACAGTGTGGTTTGGTTGTAGAGAAGGATAACACCACACACACACCAGGAGGGTGGGAAGGCTTGTGGCTAACACCCTGGGACTTGCTATGAGAGCAGGGCAGGCTGCAGCCCAGCCAGAACAGCTGTAGCAAAGGGGGCCCTGGGTGGATGAGTGCAGCTGAGGGCTGTATTGTGCTGAGGGGGAGCCAGGGTGAGGGTCCCGCCACCCCTCACCTGGGGTTTGCATTGATTTTGCAGTTGTGGGGTAAGAGGGGAAGGGGAAGGCGCTGGAAGCCATTGCAGTCGGCAGTGGCCTGGTCTCTGTCACACTGCAGGCTGAGCTGACTTGAGTGTGTCCTGTGAGGCACACAGCAGCAGCCTGAAGAGGGCTTGGGCCCCATTCCCCATATCCAGGTAGGAATCGGGAAGTGCAGCAAAGGGTGAGTCCTCCCAGCTGCTGATGACATGGGGGTGTCCACACAGGGCTGCCCTCCAGCAGCAGGGCCCTCCAGCAGCAAGGCCCTCCTGCAACAGCCACTCCCGCAGGCTCTCCGATGGGGCTCCAAGTCCTTGCTTTCTGCCAACATGGGATTAGAGGTGCCCAGTCCTGTTCTGTGTTGAAGTGCACTTCTGGGGTCATTCACTTGCATCTGAGATCTGTGAGTGAGATTTCTCTATGTTAAGAAAAGCTGGGGCCCTGGAAATGCTTCCTGGTCCGCCCCAATCTTCCCAGTCCCAGGGGATTGGGCGCATACGCTGAGTGTGCAGAGGACGCAGAGGAGCTGGCCTGTGCCCTCAGGTGGGAAGGGAGGGGTGAGAGTGCCCAGCACCGCAGGGGCCAGGCTGCATGGGCACTGGGGGGAGACGCACCATGGATCACAGGAACCCATGCTGCTGGGCAGCTTGTCAAAAGGTCTGGAAGGTGCGTCTGTAGTAGAATTCTCAGGATGCTCCCAAAACCTCTGCCCGCTGGCTAGCCAGACAGGAATGTAGGGACTGCCTGCAAGGGACTTTGTACATAGGACTGAGGTCAGTAATCAGCTGATCTTAACGTAGGTAGATTGTTCTTAATTATCTGGGTAGGCCCAGCATAATCACATGAGCCCTTAAAAACAGCAGAAGAAGCCAGGAGAGGAGATAAGAGAGACTGAACACGAAAGAACTCAACCCACCATTGTGGATAGGGGACCCAATCCTTGCCACTGGTCCTCCTTGGAAAATGGTAATAGCCCCTGGGCATCATAAGGCAATTCAACCCCCTGGGGATCTCAGTCTGACAGCCCTCTGGAACTACCTGTGTCTATAATCTGAATGAGTCTCCAAGTGGATTCGTCTGGAGAGCCTCCAGAAAGGGTCACAGCCCTGACAACACCTTAATTTAGGCTCTCTGTGACTCCAAGCAGAGAACCCACTGAGTCACACCATGCCTGGCCCTTGACCTACGGAAACTGAGATGACAAATGTATGTGATGTCAAGCTTCTAAATGTGGGATCATTTGTTTTGGTAGCAATAGGAAACTAATATGTGCATCCCTGCCCGTGGAAGTCACATGGCCCGGGGCCTTCACAGCGGCCCAGGAGCTGGCTGGCTGTCAATCACTGAGTAGATGATGAGGGACTGTCATCCATTAGGGAATGCCATCCAGGAGCCATCTGTCTACTATTCACCAGTTAGGGAATGGGGAGCTAATTTGCATTTTAATGCTCAATTCCCATCATTTTCCCAAACAGGAAATCCTTCGAGAGTAGAATCTTGACACTTACTTTGGGATCTTTTATGTTTTTAGGGTGCTGTGCTCAATCCTTCTGGCCCTGCTTGTGCTGGGGAGTGGATTATTAAGCCAAGAGCAGGTCGGGCAAGGCCACCCACCAAAGCATTGACACCTAGGTGCCGGGAATGGGTCTGAAGAGAGGCCAAAAGACCAAGTCCAAGTCACAGAGGGAAGCAAAAGGGCCAAGTCATCGGTTAAGTCCAAGGGATAAAAAAGGGCCAAAAATAGGCGGGATGGTCCTGCTCAACACAGCTGGGTGCTTGTAAGGGGTTTGGAAGTGGAGTGTAAGTAAAATTGGTCATCCTGTGACTTAAGATTGAGGCAAGGCTGTCACAGCACTCAGGGTTCTCAGAGTCGAGAAAGGAAGACAATGACATACATCTTCCACTAAAATACAAGGCATAGGGCATAGTAAATTGAGGTGGAATTTCAGAGAAATTCTAAGTGAAGGGATCCAGCAAAGAGTAAAGGTGTTTGTCATGGAGACTGCAGTAACATTAATTTATGGACCTACTATGTTCTCTATCCTCTATGTGGGAGATGTCTACACTCTAGATGGTGGGCACCATTATGATCCTGACTGTCCCCGGTCTCTGTGCCTATTCCAAGGAGCCCCTAAGCTTCCCCATCCCTGCATTTGGAGTCAGCCAAAGTCTAAGGGGAAAGTGGCCAAAATGCTGAATTTACGTTCCTGTCCTTCTCTCCTCTCCTACATCTTAGCCCTGTAGTTTCCTCTTTCTTTAATGTCTTTCTGGTACCTTCAAATGATATTTATTACTTTTTCATGCAACTTTTTAAGCTCTTCTTACTTTTTATAGGCTAAGATATTTCCTCTATTTTTTTATTTATTCTTCACAAATATAGTTTTAAAATATGAACATGTTTGTGGCTTTTTCTGATTGTGAAGATAATATATTCATCTCAGCAAATCCAACATAACAAAAAATAAAACAATCCTGAAATCCTACAATCCAAAATAGACACTGTTAATTATTTGGTACATAACCTTTTGTATATCTATGCCTTTTCATTTTTTAAAATTATTTTTCATAAATAAGATCACACTCTACATACTGGTTTGTAAGCTACTTTTTAATTTAATAATATCCTTTTAGTGACTTTAGTTTTGACAAATATAAAGCTAAAGTATTCTTTTTTTTTTTTCTTTTTTTTCGAGAAAGAATCTCGCTCTGTCCCCCAGGCTGGAGTGCAGTGGCACAATCTTGGCTCACTGCAACCTCTGCCTCCTGGATTCAAGTGATTCTCACGCCTCAACCTCCCAAGTAGCTGGGATTACAGACGCCTGCCACCACACGTAGCTAATTTTTGTATTTTTAGTAGAGACAGGGTTTTGCCATGTTGGCCAGGCTAGTCTCAAACTCCTGACCTCAGGTGATACACTCAGCCTCCCAAAGTGCTGGGATTACAGGCATGAGCCACTGTGCCAGCCCCTAAATTATTCTTTTGAATTGGCTGCATGGTGTTTCATTATATAAATGTATCTTAATTTATTTTAGTGGTCTCTTAATAATGTTCCAGTTGTTTGTCTGTAGTGTTTTTCTATTAGAATCAATCGTGGAATCAATATACTTGTAAAAACATATTTATGTGCTTTTCTGAGTACTTGTTTTCTTAATATAAAATCCTAAAAGTAGAAAAATTGGATCAATATAATTGCTCTCTGTAACTTTTCTTGAAGTATAATATGCATACATAAAAGTGCACCAACAATAAGTGTATGTTTTGATGAATTTTCACAAAGTGAATATTCTTGTGTAACCAACATCCAGATCAAGAAATAGAACATTACCATCACAACAGTCTCTTTCTTTTAAATGGAGTATTTAGTCCATTAACTTTTAATGTGATTATTGATATAGTTGGGCTTACATTTGCCATTTTGTTCTTTTTTTTTTTTTGTCGCATCTTCCTTGTGTTACTCTTTTTCTCCTTTTCTGTTTTCTTTTAGGTTAATTGGTTCTTTTTTTAAAAAATCCTATATTAATTTATTATTGTGTTGTCACTATTCCTTTGTGTTATTTTGTAATGGATGCTCTGAAGATTATTTTATATATACACACACACACATATATATATAACTTTTCATAGTCTACTAAAGTAATGTTTACCACTTTACATAAAATGTAAGAATCTTGCACATGTATAATTTCATTTATTCCTTTCCTGTTTTATGGATAGAGCTGTCATTTGCATGTTCATCTACATGTACTATATGCCCCACAATGTAATGTTATAATTTTTGCTTTAAATTGCTATATAGTTTTAAAGAAATTAATTTTAAAATAGTGTGTTGTACATACCCACAATTGAACACTTCTGGTGCTTATCATTTCATCTTGAAAAATCAGAATTTCCATTTGTCATCATTTCACTTCTGCCTGAGGAGCTTCACTTAGCATTTCTTGTAGTAAGCATCTGCTGGTCAATAATTCTCTTAGCTTTTCTTTTTCTTTTTTGTTTTTTTTGAATGGCAGATGATGTGGTGGCACCCCATGGGTCACCGTCAGGGACACACAACCCCATCTTTCATTTTGCTAAAGATGTCTTTATTTCACTTTTATTCTTGCAGAATATTTTTGTTGATGTAGTATTCTGAGTTGACAGGTTTTTTTTCAGTAATTCAAGATGTTGTTACACTATCTCTGTCTTTCATTACAATCAACTTGTCATTCCACAAACTTCTGTCTAGTTACATTTCTCTGTGTTCTGCTTGGGATTCAGTGATCTCCCTGAATCTGTACATTTATTCTTTTATCAAATTTGTGAAATTATTGGTCATTATTTCTTCAGAATTGCTTCTGCTTCATTCACTCTCTCCTCATGTATGTTAGACCATAGTATTTTCCCAAGTCACTAAGTTGCTGTTCATTATTTTCCAACATTTTTTTCTCTTTTTCAAAGTGGATCATTTCTATTGGTCTTTCTTCAAGCTATTTCTCTTGGTGTTTCCAATCTGCAGTTGAGCCCATTCAGTAAATATTTTTATTTTGATACTGTATTTTTCAGTTCTGGAATTTCCATTTGATTCGTTGTTGTAGTGTCCATTTCTTTGCCATTTCCCATTTCATGCTTTGGAAGTCTGTCTTTCTGAATATAATTGAGCTTTATTATAATAATGTTGAGGAGGTGTCTGTTACTGCAGATACCTGCATCACCTAAGTGCTGGTTTCCACTGACTGACTTTTCTCTTGGGTACCAATCACATTTTTATTTTCTTCATGTGTCTAGTAAATTTGGGTTGTGTCTTGGCCATTGAATAGTTTATAGAGTCTTTGGATTCTGTTTTTTTTCTCTGAGAGTTTTTTTTTCTGCCTTTTAGCAGGAAGTTAATGTGGCTGAATTAAAACTTCACATTTTACATTCAGGTTTTGTAGCCTCACTAGGCTGCTTGGAGTATTCCCCATACCTTCAGAGTTCAGGAGTCAGCCAGAGATTTGGGCAGAGCTCCACAGAATTTTGTCTGTAGCTCCCCTCTGCAGCTCTTTGTTCTAGATTGTCCTCCTCATTCATGCATCTAGGATCACCCTAAAATCTTTGTTCTGTTAAGTCAATGACACTGTGACTACAGGTTTCTCTCTGCATTTTAGCCATCCCTTGGTGTGTGCCTGCAGCAGAAAGCTGAAAGGGCAGGGAACTCGGCCAGGGGTATTCCCCTAATTCCTGCCTGCTTCAGGTCATTCTCCAGTACCATCAGGTAGCTGTTTTTTGTACTTTTTCCCCAGTGGGTATAATTATTTGCACAGTTTGTCTGATAGTAGCCATTCCACTATTATTAGAAACTGTTAAGATAAAATAAATATTTTATTCATTGAGTGATTGAGAGGAATATTTTTTACATTCTCTGATGTGAGAAAATTAGGTTTTGGTTGACCCTAATGGCCTCTGTTGAAGAGAATCCTGTGCTTCTGTATCAATCACTTTGGACAGCATTGCCTGCTACTCATACCCACACTGGTGGTTCCTGGTGGCTTCCCTTGAAACTGGTTAACTTAGATTGTCAAGAGCCCATCAGAGCTGAGCGGATGGGGAGGAGAGAGGAAACCAAGTCAGGTGGGCAGCAAGCTTTAGATGTTGTGGGTGAAGCAGAGCAAGTGTCACTGTTGTGGCTGAGGTTACTTTGTTGTGCACTTGGTACATAATGAAGGGAAGCTAAATCCACATCCTCACAGAGCTCTACATCTTAGTGTTGCAGAGGCATTTCCACTTAAGAGATCAAATTCGTGTTTATGTGTTTAAAGTAGATCCATTAGGGACAGTATTTTTAATTTTGGACAGGTCTTTAAGGAAGAAAAAGTTGAGTAAATTATTAGAGCAGAAGTGTGTGTGTGTGTTGGAAACTACACGTTTGAAGCCACAGGTCTTAGGGTTGTGTCTGAATTCTGCTGCCATTTTCTCTCTGAGCTGGTAAAGCCTTTCCATGCTGCAGGATTTCTCTTGTGAAATGATGTGAAGTAACGCAGTAAACAAAGAAGTAAACAAATATGTTTGTTGAACCTGAATCCAAAAAGTTTATATTGCATTTTCTTGATAGTAAAACAAAATAGTCCAGGCATTTTAGCACATCTGACCTTTTCAGCCTCCTTTATCCCAGCCTTCACCCCTTCATCCACTCTCAGATTATCCTGAGTTTCACCAGTGTTCAAGCTCATGCCTAGGAATTTTACAGGAAATATTTGACAAAGGGAGAAAAGTAGCCTTCAGCAAATTTTTTTATCTGTCATAAAGGATGTGTGCATTTGAATAGACAGTGTCAGGGTCGGCAGGAAAAGGAGGTAGCAGAAGAGGGGAAAACTTCAATTTCTGGGAAGTCAGCAGTGTATCTTAGGACTTAAGATCCCCTGAATATCAGGACCTCAAGCATGTGCTTCTGTATCAGCCACTTTGGACAGCACTGCATGCTATTAATGCCCACATTGGTGGTTCCTGGTGGCTTCCTTCAAAGCTGGCTAACTTAGATTGGTCAGGAGCCCATTGGAGCTGAAGGGGGTTAGGTAGAGAGAGGAAATGAGGTCAGATGGGCAGCAAGCTTTGGATGCTGTGGTAAGGACTTTGCCACTCTGAAGCAGATCTCAGGCAGAGGAATGATTTGATCCATTGTAGTTTGCCAAGGACCACTTGGGGTATTGTGCAGTGGGAAGACCAGCTGAGGTTCTTGTGTCACTAGTGGATTGTGGGGGTGGCAGGGGGCAGAGATGGAAGACTGGAGATTGGTGGTGGACAGATGAAAAATGGTTGGATTCTGGATAATAAAGTAAAGGTGGGGATAGGTGATAGACTTAATGATAAATATTGATGTGAACAGAGAGAAAGACAGGTGTCAAAGATAAGCAGAATTATCCTTGCCAAGATTTTTGTTAGGAACCACTGAAAGAATGCAGTTGTCTGCTGCGGAAATCAGGACGCCTGTGGCTGAGCAGGTTTGGGTGGGTGGTCAGGAGTTCTCCTTGGGGCATATTAACCTTGAGATGCATATCAGGCATTTCAGCAGAGGGGCCTAGGAGACACTTGGCATGGCAGGAGGTAGGTGTCACTTCATTGCCTAGAGCTTTCTTTGACCACCCATAGGAGACCTTTATAGTGACTGCAGTGCAGAAATGTCCAAATACCCAAAAGTAAACTGAAGCCTGGCTGTGTCAGACAGAAGATACTGAAGTTGCAAGGACACAGGGCTCTGAGCACAGAGTGGGGATGCCTTTCACTGTGAAATCACATATTTCTATAGCAAGAACCAAGGCATTTGTGCCAGGACTGGTGTGTGTGTGTGTGTGTGTGTGTGTGTGTGTGTGTGTGTGTGTGTGTGTTACAGAGTCTTGCTCTTTTGCCCAGGCTGGAGTGTAGTGGTACAATCTCGGCTCACTGCAACCTCCACCTCCTGTGTTCCAGCGATTTTTGTGCCTCAACCTGCTGTGTAGCTGGGATTACAGGCACAAGCCACCACACCTGGCTAGTTTTTGTATTTTTAGTAGAGATGGGGTTTCACCACGTTGGCCAGGCTGGTCTCAAACTCCTGGCCTCAGGTGATCCACCTGCCTCAGCCTCCCAAAGTGCTGAGATTACAGGCGTGAGCCACCACACCCGGCCCTGTGCTGGGACATTCAGCAGTTGACTCTGTGGAGAGCACGGTGGAAAGGAAGTCTACCAATATTTCCTTTACACGTACAAGATGAGAGATTTACGTAAAAAACCACACTTTCAAGATCCAGGAAAAACTATTCTGGTTCAAGAACCCTTAATCACTGAAAAGATTCACCTTGGCAGCTACCTGGGACTAATGACAACTGTGACATCTTCAGATGTTACATGGTGAGACAGAAGAACTGCCAGCTTCAGAGGAGGAAGCACAGGGCACACCGCAGTGTGGATAGAGGCATGGTTGTCAGGAGTAGATACAACCTAAGGTGCCCAGCTCTCACCAACCTGGCAATAGATGTATTTGTATTTGTACTTAAAAGGTGTAATTATCTATTAGACATTTCTTTAAAAATAATATACTGAAGAAAGGCTGCATAAATTTCAAACCAAACTGAAGAGAGGTGCAGGTCTACCAACAAAGTGGTCAGCTAGAGCGTGCACTGGATCTCGAGACCAGGTAGCATAAAAGGCCGCATGGTGTGCGGAAGGTCTGAGGATGTTCAGGTGGTTACTCCAGTCTGAAACTGATATTGGCATGCCCAACCCCTGTAAGCTCAGATGTGAGAGTTTCTCCTGCATGATTGTCTGACGCATTTACCTCAAGTGGCTTGCACAGCAGAGGGGGGACATTGTACCATTTTAGAAGTCTAATTTATTTATTTATTTAGAAACAGAGTCTTGCTCTGTTGCCCAGGCTGGAGTGCAGCAGCGCAAGCTTGGCTCACTGCAACCTCCACCTCCTGGGTTAAAGCAATTCTCCTACCTCAGCCTCCCAAGCAGCTAGGATTACAGGCACATGCCACCATACCCATCTAATTTTTGTATTCTTAGTAAAGATGAGGTTTCACCATGTTGGCCCGACTAGTCTGGAACTCCTGAGCTCAAGTCATCAGCTGGTCTCTGCCTCCCAAAGTGCTGGGATTATAGGCGTGAGCCACCACATCCGGCCTAATTTGTTTAAAATAACCAGCTTAGCTATAATCTACCATGAAGAATTATGGCATTTTATTTGGTATTTAAGTAATTTTGTGGCAAAATTGTTAATCATAACATGATTTTATTTTATTGTAGAGCATTAGTGTGAAAACAATGAAAATTTATTTTAAAGGAATATGTGGCATAATTTCATTATATTATAGACAGTGTTGTATTAATTTGCCAAAATTTATAATTTAGTAAAGATATTGCATTCCTTGGGTTTGTACTCCAAAGTCTATGACCTAAAATGTTGAGTTGCAGACCGGTTCCCTTCAGTGAAAAGTGAAAATCCTTACCTAAATTTTGTAGCAAACTAAATTTAAAGGAATATCCTCAGCACTTCACGTTTGCCTAACATAACACTACCATGTGTCAGAAATCATGCACTTAATTGCTAAAGCCTGGCGCAGCCATGTTTTGTGTAATTACTTTTGAAGTAATTGTGACAACAAAGTCTTGTTTGTTCATGAAGACCTGACCTTTGGCTGATTTCCCAGGTTAGAAAAAGTCCTGCTGGGATTTTGATAGGAATTGCATTGAACCTATGCATCCATTTGGAGGCAACTGAAATCTTTATCCTGTGGAGTCCTCCCATCCATGAACACAGAATCTCTCTCCATATTTAGATCCTCTTCGATTTCTTTCAATGCTCCATTATTTTGTTATTTTTTTTATCATTATACTTTAAGTTCCAGGGTACATGTGCAGATCTTGCAGGATTGTTACATAGGTACACACATGCAAGTCTCAGACATCATATAATTTGATCTGTAAATAGCATAGTATATGCCTTAAAATATGAAGTCTCTCTCTTTGTGCCACACTTTCTTCTCTGGTATTTTTAAAGCAGTGGTCTCCCTGAGGGAGAATCAAACAGATTTCTTGTAGGAGTCACTGCTTTTCTTGGGTAAAGGCTCCTCTTACCTTCAGTGAGATGGCACCACAACACCAAATAGCCAGGGGCCCTCGTGGGAGGGAGGGTTGGGGCAGAAATCGGGTTCCCCCTGTAAAGACAGAACAGCTAGAGACCCAGGGTAGGAGAGGTGTGGAGAGGGGTGGGCACTGAGAGAGGGGAGCAGTTTTCCCCGGCCCTGGCTGCAGGTTGCCTGCGGGACCTCAGCATGTCTCACCTGTGCGAGCTGCAGAGCCTGTATCTGCACAGCGCACCTAATGTTCCCTGCCTAACAGGTAGGCTGGAATCATACACACAGCAGCAGGAGGGTTGTACATTCTCAGAAGAGGTTATTTTCCCCCTACCAGGAAAAGAACTGAGAGACAAGGGAGGCTGAGAGAAGTTCAGTTTCTCCCAGGAGGGCCCAAAGGCAGGTCTCCGCAGCGGAGGGCATTCCTGCTTGGCGCTATAGATGGCTCAGAGTTTCTGCTGCCAAAGGGAAAAAGCTCTCCAAAGCTGAGGTTTTCAATGAGCCTTTTGTATAACCTAAAAATTACAACTCTGGAGCTGAGATGACCAAATGTAGCGTTGGATCCTGAAACAGAAAAAGGACATTTGGGAGAACCTCAGGAAATCTAAACAAAATCTGGACATCAGTGACCATCAGTGGGTCAGTGTTGTTCTGTGCATGTGACACATGTGCTATGCTAGCATGAGACCTTATGGTCGGGGAGTCCCGCTGTGGGTGCCTGGGTACTCTGTGCTAACTGACCAGTTGTTCTGTAAGTCTAAAACTGTTCTTTAAAAGTCTATCAAAAATAATCTTTTTTTAAAAAGCTGAGCCGGGTTTGGTGGCTCATGCCTGTAATCCCAGAGCTTTGGGAGGCCGAAGTAGGCAGATCACCTGAGAACAGGCGTTCGAGATCAGCTTGGCGAACACGGCAAAACCCCATCTCTACTAAAAATACAAAAATTAGCTGGGCATGGTGGTGCATGCCTGTAATCTCAGCTGCTTGGGAGGCTGATGCAAAGAGAATTGCATGAACCTGGGAGGTGGAGGTTGCAGTGAGCCAAGACTGTGCCACTGCACTCCAGCCTGGGCAACAGAAGACTCCATCTCAAAACAAACAAACAAAAGCTGGAGAGGATTTAGACAGAGCAGAAGGCAAATGCCAATCCATGAGCCAAGGCACCAGGCCAAACAGGAGCAAGGGAGGAGAGACTAGTCCTGAGCCAGCACCTGGGGTGGTGAAGCAGGCCCAGCATGCGGCACCCGCTCCATCCCTGGGGCGGTTCCCACCTTCCAGACCTCGCTGTCAGCCTGCAGTGCAGGGCGCCCTGCCTGGTTCCAGCTGAGAGGTTGCTGGAGGTAAGCAGACACTGCTCGCTGTCTCCTCCTCTACCACCTTTCCAGCATTACCTGTTGGACTCACTGCCAACAGGAACCGTCCTGCAGAAGTCATGCCACATACATAAACCCAGTGCAGTGCAGACAGTCCAAGGACCTGGCTGGCTTGCAAGGTTTGGCTCCTCGTAAGCTCTGTGATTTGAGGAAAGAAATTTTATCTCTTTGGGCCCGTTTCCTCATCTGTAGAATGGACACATCATTTTGCCTTCCTTGTTCATGTCACAAGGATGAAATGAGAGGCCCCTGTGGGGTCACATCAGGAAACGTATCCCAGTCCCACACCTCAGAGCCACCGGGGAGCTTGCACCTCCCGCCCTGCCTGGGCAGGGACCACACGCATGCCAGGCCTGCCTGGGAGCCTCACCTCTGACCCTCCTTCCCGCTTCTCACTCTAATCCAGCCACTCTGCAGATCTTCCATGACCTGGAGCAACCTCACCCTCTTGCTTCTGGGGCTGGATGCTGTCCCTCTTGCCTGGAACACTCTTCACCCCGCTCACTACCTCAACACTTCCCAGTGCGTCCCCCCAGGATCTCCCGGGCCCGATGGGGCTTCCTGTGCCTGTGGTTCCCCTGCATTACCACGCAACATCATTTGTTTAACTCCCTTATCTCTTGCCAGACCCTGATCACCCTCGTCACATTGCATCCTCAGAACCCCACATGTATGTGTGGCACACACCCAGTGGGCCCTGGATCAGTACATTTGAGTGAATTCAGAAAGCAATGAACAAAAGCACAGATATAGTAAACTGGAAGCTCCTGGCTGGTTGGTGCTGGATGAAAGCCAGGCTGCCTGCACCCTGCCCAGTGCCCCCCATGCCCAGCTACCTGTTTCTACTCCAAGACCACGTGCCAGGCTCTTTAGAGAAATATCTCAAAGGGCCCGAAGGCCATGTCAAAGGCTGCATTGCCTGCCTTTGCTGGAGCAGAGCTCAGTAAGCTGGTACTCACTTTGTTAATGGCTCTTGATGGACAAGAGTGTATCTCAAATTTCAGCATGCACCATAGGGCTCATCCAGAGGGCTATGAGACACAACCTGAGGGCCCCACCCCAGAGTTTCTGATTCAGTGAGTCTGGGGAGGGGTCTCAAGAATTTGCCTCTCTAACAAGTTTCCTAAGTGCTGCTGCTGGTCTGGGGACCACACTTTGAGAACCACTGACTTCCAGGGCAGTAGGTCAGCACAGGAAACATGCATACGGAGGACATTCCTCCGCCTCTCTCCCTGGGTGGGCAGAGCTACCTGCCTTCCCTTGTAAGGGGAAGCAGGGAATTGTTTGGCTGCTGTTATCAGAGGCAAAGGCACCCTCGCTGAACATTTGTCTGGAATCTAGAGTTCTTAGTTGCTCTGCTGTCTAAATATTGCTGGAATTTCAGAATGGATCAGAGACCGCTGACTTGTCTTCCTATATAAAAATTTAAAATCCAAAAGAAAGATTGGCCTTTGTGTTGCCAGGCTGTGTTGTTTTTGTTCATTGATTCACCTGCAGACACCATGGGGCACATGGTCTCATCCTATGAGTTAACTGTGTGAGACCCTCAGCAGCCTTGCTTTCTACAAGAGTTTGAGCCCAGTCTGAGCAGACAAGTGCCAACAGGAACCGTCCTGTTGTGGCTCTGCCACTGGCTGTCTGCACAGAGCCTGGATCTCCTGGCATCAGTCCTGGAGTCCTTCCCCCACCTTCACCTTCACTCCCTCTCTCACGAGCGCCTGCTCATCCCTTCGTTCATGCAGTTGTGAAACCCTCAGGAAGCACTTCCTCAGCCCCACACGTGTTGGGAACTGGAATGTAAAATGATGAGTAAAAGTACTGGGAGACTCATGTTGAGACCTGCTTTTCTTTTCTCCCAGGCTGCAAATTTGCTAGATGAGCAATCATTTTGTGAACTGTTGAGACCCCAACTTGGGACTAGCACAAAGCCAAGAAAAGTAGTGACTCCCACAATAAATCTGTCTTATTCCCCTAGAGAGACCATTATTTTTAAAATACCCCAGAAAAGAAAGTGTAGCAGCAAGACAGAGAGGGAAAGAGATGCCTTACCTTTTAAGACATATGCTATGCTATTTACAGATCAAATTGCATGATGTCTGGGACTTGCTTTAAAATAATGGAGGATTGTAAGAAATCCAAGAGGATCTAAATATGGAGAGAGATCCTGTGTTCATGGATAGGAGGGCTCAAGAAAGTAAAGATTTCAGTTGTCTCCAAGTTGATACATAGGTTTAATGCAATTCCTATCAAAATCCCAGCAGGATTTTTTTCTAGCTATAGACGAGATTCTTCTAAAATTTACATGGAAAGGCAAAGAAACAAGAATAGCTAAAACATTTCTGAAAAAGAGGAACTAAGTAAGAGGAACCATTCTACCAAACTTCAAGAATTATTGTATACTCAGGAAAACAAGACCATTTTCTATGAGAGGAGAATGAACACATTGATCAATGGGACAGAGTAGAGAATCCAGAAATAGTGTCAAAGCAGGACATCCAACTAGTTGTTTAAACAATCGTGGTATAATCCACATGCCATCGTTATTTCCATATTTTGTAATTGTTGTAGTTTTTATAATGACCATAATAAGGATGAAGTGGCATGCCACTCTGATTTTTATTCACATTTCCCTAATAATTAGTGATGTCGTATGTCCTTATTTATATGCTATTGAACATTTGTATATCTCCTTCAGAGAATTGTCTGTTCAAGTTTTTTACCTATTTTTGAGTTGGGCTGTTTTTTGAGTTGTTTTGTCTTTCAAGTTGTAGGAGTTTTTCAAAAATATATTCTGGATGTTATTCCCTTATCAGATATATGATTTGCAGATATTTTCTCCCATTCCATGGATTGCCTTTTCTCTCTTCATACTGTTCTTTAATGCACAAAAAATCTAAACTTTGACATAGTTCAGTTTATCTATTTTTTCCCTTTGTTGCCTGTATTTTTGGTCTTATATCCAAGAAATTATTTCCAGATTAATTGCTGTAAAGCTTTCCCCTGTTTTCTTCTAGGAGTCTTATAGGTTTAACTCTTATATTTAGGCCTTCAGCCATTTTGAGTTAATTTGTATATGTGGTAGGTAAGGTTCTAACTTCAATAAGCATTTGGGAAGCATTTGGGTATCCAGCTTCCCAACACCGTTCACTGTAAAGACTGTCTTTTCCTCCCAATCTTAGCATCTTTGTCAAAAATCAACCACATATGGCAGAGTTTATTTCTGGATCCTCTATTCAGTTCCATTGGTCTATATATCTATCCTTATGCCATTTCCACATTATTTGATTATTGTGACTTTGCAGTAAGTTTTAAAATCAGGAAATGTGGGTCCTCCAATTTTGTTTTTTACAAAATAATTTTGGCTAGTCAGAATCCCCATAAGAATTTTAATGATGAATTTTTCTGTGTGTAAAAATTACCATTGGGGCCGGGCATGGCCGGTAATCCCAGCACTTTGGGAGGCCAAGGAGCACCTGAGGTCAGGAGTTTGAGACCAGCCTGACCAACATGGAGAAACCCCGTCTCTACTAAAAATACAAAATTAGCTGGGCATGGTGACGGGCACCTGTAATCCCAGCTACTAGGAAGGCTGAGGCAAGAGAACTGCTTGAACCCAGAAGGTGTAGGTTGCAGTGAGCCAAGATCATGCCATTGCACTCCAGCCTGGGCAACAAAAGCGAAATTCCATCTCAAAAAACAAAACGCTACTGGATTTTGATAGGAATGTACTGAATATGTAGATTATGCTAGGTGGTATTATCATCTTAAAAATATGACTTTCAATTTATGAACATGGGATGTATTTCTTTTTTTTTTTTTTAGATTTTCTTTCATTTTTTTTCAGCAATGTTTTGTAGTTTTTAGTCTACACATCTTTGGCCCCCTGGGTTGTTTATTCCTAAGTATTTTATTCTTTTTAGTGCAATTATAATGAAATTTTTAAAGTTTCCTTTACAGATTACTCATTGCAAATATACAGAAATAAAACTGATTTTTGTGTGTTAATTTGTATTCTGTAGTTTGATTGAATTTTATTAGCTTTAACAATTTGATTGTGGATTCTTTAAGGTTTTCTACATATAAGATGATGTCATCTGCAAACAGAGATCATTTTATTTTTCCTTTTCAATGTGGATATCCTTTATTTCTTTTTCTTGACTGTTTGCTCTCACCAGGACTTACAGTACTATGTTGAATAGAAGTGGGAAAAGCAGGCACCCTTGTCTTGTTCTTCATCTTAGGGATATAGCTTTCACTCTTCCATCATTGAGTATGATGTTAGCTGTGAGATTTTCATATGTGGCCTTTATCATGTTGAGGACCTTTCCTTCTATTTCTGGTTTATTAATTTTTTTAATCATAAAAACTTTGTCAATGCTTTTTCTGCATAGATTGAGATAATCATGTAGTTTTCCTTTATTCTATTAGTGTATTATGTTGATTTGTTCTGTTATGTTGAACCATCCTTGCATTTCAGAAATCAATTCCATTTGGTCCTGATATGTTATCATTTCAATATGCTATTGAATTCCATTTGCTAGTATTTTGTTGAGGAATTTTTCATCTATATTCATAAGGGATATTAGTCTGTAGTTTTATTGTAGCTTCTTTGTCTGGGTTTATTATCAGAGCAATACTGACATTATATAATGAACTGGGAAGTATTCCTTCCTCTTCAATTTTTTTGGAAGAATTGAGAAGAATTGGTGTTGATTATACTTAAAATATTTGGTAGAATTCACTACCAGATGGTAGAAGCCATCTGGTCCTGGGCTTTTCTTTATTGGAAGGTTTTTTGATTACTCTTCAATTTTGCTACCAATTATAGATCTATTCTGATTTCCTATTTCTTCTTGAATCTGTTTTGGTAGATTATGTGTTTCTAGACATTTTCCATTTTATCTAGTTTTATTTAATTTGTTAGTATACAACAGTTCATAGTATTCTTTTATAATCATTTTTATCTCTGTAAAACAGGTGGTAGTGTTCTTACTTTGCTCATCAAAACTTTTGACTTTTTAAAAAGGTACAAAAGCAATTCAGTGGAGAAAAGATACTCTTTTCACAAATGATGCCAGAAATAAGACTATTAGACTATCCATAGGTGATGAAAATGAAGCTTGACCTAAGCCTCACACATTATACAAAAAAACCACGCACACACACACACACACACACACACACACACACACACACACTGAATGATAGATTTCCATGTAAAACTTTTAGAAGAAAATGTTAAGAGGAAATCCTTGAGAACCAGGGTTTGGCTAGGAGTTCTTAAACATGACACTAAAAGCATGACTCATAAAAGGAAAAGTTGAGAAACTGAACATTGTAACAATTTCAAACTTTTGCACTATGAAACCCTTCTTAAAGCAATGAAAAGATAAGCTACAGACAGAGAGAAAATACTCGCAAACCTCATATCTGACAAATAATTCATATCTAGAATATATAAAGAACTCTCAGAGCCAGTTGTGGTGGCATGAGCCTGTGATCACAGCTACTTTGGAACTGAGGTGGAAGGATCACTTGAGCCCAGGAGGTCAGGACCAGCCTGGGCAACCTGGTGAGACCCTGTCTCAAAAAAAAAAAAGAAGTTTCAGAGTTCAGCATTACAACACCAATTAGAAAACAGACAAAAGAGGGCAAAGCATGGTGGTTTACACTTGTAATCTCAGCACTTTGGCAGGCTGAGCAGGAGGATCACTTGAGGCCAGGAGCTCAAGACTAGCCTAGGCCACATAGTGACACACAGTCTCTACAAAAATTTCTTCAAAAAATTAGCTGAGTGTGATGGTGTACACCTGTAGTGCTGGCTACTCAAGAGGTTGAGGTAAGAGGATTCCTTGAGCCCAGGAGTTTGAGGCTGCAGTGAACCAGGATCATGCCACTGCACTCCAGCCTAGGCAACAAAGCAAGATTCCATCTCTTAAAAAAAAAAAAAAAAGGCAAAAGACATAAAGAGATATTTCACCAAAGAGGATATATGGCAAGTAAGCACATGAAAAGATATTCAACATCATCAGCCTTTCAGGAAATGAAAATTGACACCATGATGAGATATCACTACACACCTATTAGAATGCCTAAAATATAAAATAGTGGCAATACCAAATGCTGAAGATTCTAGTTTCTCTGCTAAAGTTTCAGAGAAACTAGAACTCTAAGACATTGATAGTAATAGGAACGTAAAATGGCACAGCCACTCTGGAAAATAGTTTGGCAGTTTCTTGAAAACTAAATAGTCTATTACCATCTGACTCAGTAATTGCATTCCTGGACATTTATATCAGAGCAATGAAAACTTATGTTCCCACAAACCCTTGCTCATGAATGATCATAGCATCTGTATTCATAATAGGCAATAGTTGGAAACAACCCACATATCCTTAAACAGGTGAATAGTTAAACCAACAGGGGCAAGGAATGCCACGGAATATGACTCAACAGTAAAAAGGATTGAAGTATTAATACACATAGCAGCTGGGATAGAGTACAGGGCATTTGGCTGAGTGAAAAGGCCAACCTCAAAAGCCTACATTCAGGTTGCTTGTGGCTACGCAGATGTGCATTGGTGATACAGTGCCATACACCTATGCACACACATTGCACAAATGTCAGGTTCTTGGCTGTGAGATCACACTGGACTTGTGAAAGCTAGACCATGGACGGACACTGGGTGAAGAGTGCACAGTGCCCTCTGTACTATAGTGATATACCCTGTGACTCTACAACCATTTCACAATAAAACTTATTTTAAGGCCTTAGGGGAGAAGGTATGGCAATCTGACAACTTTGAATGGATTACAGTTTATTTTAGATGTATATCATGGTTATGTTTTTTGAAGAAAGAAATATGGGATCCTTATGTTTCAGACACTTATGCTATGATGTTTACAGATGAAATTACATTGTCTAGGATTTTCCCTAAAAACCGTCCGGTGGGGAGAGGAATTAAATGAAACAAAAGTGGCCACATGTTGAGAACTGTTGAAGCTGGACAGTGAATATACAAGGTTCCTTACGCTATTTTCTCTCCTTCTGTGCACTTTTGAAACTTTCCATAATAAAAGTTTTTAAACACAAATGAAATAAAAATCATGAGTGTTCCTAGGGACTTGTGGCTGTGTACAAGGTTAGGAGCAAGCCCTTAGCTCCTTCTCGCAAGCTGGGCTTAGGCCACTGCCCATAAGTGGGACACAGAGTGTATTAGTCCATTCTCATAGTGTTATAAAAAACACCTGAGACTGGGTAATTTATGAAGAAAAGAGGTTTAATTGGCTTACAGTTCCACAGGCATCACAGGAAGCAAGACGCAGAAGCCTCAGGAAACTTACAGTCATGGCGAAAGGTGAAGGGGAAGAAAGCACCTTCTCCACATGGCAGCAGGAAAGAGAGTGAGCGAAGAGAGACGTGCTACACAGTTTTAAACGATCAGATCTCATGAGAACTCATTCACTATTACGAGAACAGCAAGACGGGAAATCTGCCGCCATGATCCAATCACCTCCCACCAAGCCACACCTTTAATTCAACATGAGATTTGGACAGGGACACAAATCCAAACCATATCCCAGAGGGTCTCCCAGGTCAGTTCTGGGGGCACGTGTGGAGCTTTAACTGTGTTCCTGACTTTGGCTCTGCCAGGCCTTTGGGCTCCACCTTTGAGGAACTGGCCATTGCCACCCTAGTCATCCTCCCAGCTTCCATCTGTTCAAGTGTTCATTCTCCCATTGGGTTCTTCATCAGTTTTCGTCACCATTTATCTGTTTCTTCCATCTGTTTACTCATTTATTTACTTAACATTTCCTAAATGTTGACATTAATGAGTAAGGCATGGCTCCTCCTGCCTTCAAGGAGCTCAGTGTCTAGTTGAGGGGAGTCAGGCCAACAAGCGTACAAGGATGTGTTTACTGCTGTGAGAGTTGTCGGTTCACGCTTTCTGAGAGTAAGATAGAGGCATGGATGGGACTCGCGCAGAGGAGGAAATGCTTCAAGTGAGTCTTCAAAGTTCATATTTTCACTTACATTGGGCCCATGTGGATGATCCAGGATAATCTTCCCATTTTGAGGTCAGCTGGTTAGCAGCCCTGGTTCCATCTGCAACCTTAATTCCCCTTTAATTCCTCACATAACATAATATATTCACAGGCTCTGGGGATGCCATCTTTTCATCTTTTGGAGACCATTATTCTGCCTCCTGCAAAAAGAGAGTCCAGATGCAGACCCAGCTATATAGAAACTCAACTCAAGGACAGAGAAGACAGTGTAGGTCCATGGAAAGGACTGCCCATTTCATGAATGGTGCTGAGACCACTGATTATCCTTAGAGAAGAAAGAAATTGGATTCCAACCTCACTCCATACACAGAAATCATTTCCAGGCGGATTAACAGCATACATGTCAAAAGAAAAGCTATAAAACATTAAAGGATAACAGAGAAGATTTTATGACTCTGTGGTTGAAAAGAATTTCCTAGACACAGAAAACATACACCAAATAGGACTAGATTGACAAATTTGTCTATATTAAAATTAAGTACTTCTGTTCATCAAAAGACACCTTAAAAATAATAACAAGCCACAACCAGGCATAGTGGCTCACGCCTGTAATCCCAGCACTTTGGGAGGCCGAGGTGGGCAGATCACAAGATCAGGAGTTCAAGACCAGCCTGGCCAACATGTGAAACGCTCTCTCTACTAAAGATACAAAAAATTAGCCAGGCATGGTGGTGTGCACCTATAATCCCAGCTACTCAGGTGGCTGAGGCAGGAGAATCACTTGAACCCAGGAGGCAGAGGTTGCAGTGAACCAAGATTGTGCCATTGCACTCCAGCTTGGATATTATTATATAATATTATATGATAATAATAACAAGCCACGAACTGGAAGGACATAGTTGTGGCACATCTGAGTGACAGAGGTATCTGTGAAAGACTCGTACAAAATGTGAAAGATCATACAACACAAGACTGTACAGGAATGAAAACGAAATAATCACAGCTACACACACAGTTGAGTAAAGAGAGCCAGCCAGAGAAGAGTGGATTTGCTGGCTCCCTTTAGACAAGGTCAAAACCTAGCATAACTGGCAGAACTAAATGCTAAGACAAAGGCATGGGAAGGACTTATTAAAAGTTCTAACTCTTGGATATCTCTACAGGAGGGAGATGGGAATGGGACTAAAGCAGGGTATACAGGATGTGGAAGGTAAAGTTTCTGGTGTTTTTCTTAAGCAGAGTAATGGGTACCAGGACTGTTGATTGTATTAAATTTCAAACCATATTTGTATGTCCCTAACTGTATATTTTCTTTGAATACACACATACATATTGCATAACAAAATGTTAACACTTTTCCTAAGGACCTAATACTATAGCCGACACATTGGAAAATGATTTGTCATTGAATACAACCTAAGGGGCTCTTGAGCTGTGTGATGGTGAATACTTATGTTTCCTTGTCAGCCGAGTTGCTGTAGTCTGGGTTGATGCATTCTTTCACCCAGGCCACATGTTTGCAACAAGGATGGTTTGAGAACCTAGCCCTGCAACCTGCACCCTCCCCCTGCAGAAGGAGCATTTGTCCTGAACCCATTGGGCTCATTCTCTGCATGTTCTCCCCTCAGCCCTTCCCAGCCCACCCCTCTTTGCCCAGCTGCTGTCTCTCCTTCCAGCCATGCCTGATGGAGCTCTGGACATAGCTGTCCGCGCTGATGAAGTGGGGAGCGAGGAGGACCTGTACGATGACCTGCACGGCTCCAGCCACCACTACAGCCACTCTGGAGGGGGTGGTGAGCAGCTGGCTATCAATGAGGTAGGGTCAGGGCAGCGTGGGCAGAGGGAGGGATAGGCTGGGCAGATGTGGCCCTGATTGCCAGGGGACTCCAGCTCGCTCACGTGGGCCAGATGCCCGCAGTCCATGTTCCATGCGGATGTTGGTGGTGCTGGCTGCACCCAGCACAGTTGCAGCCTGTGGTCCTCATTTGAGGACATGGTGTCAAGAGCAGGGTTTGTCCAACACAGGACTCCCTGTGCCCTGCTGGGGCCCACAGAGCAGATGCAGTGTGGGCATGCTGGTCCGCCTCATGGGGCTGTCCTAGTGAGCAGCTGCCAAGAGCCATCTCAGCTAGAGGAGCTCTACTTAGTGGAAGGGAGGCTGGGGCTTCTCGAGTTACTTCAGCCCCTGACCCTCCAACCAGCCATCTGGGCAGGCTGGGGACAAGGCAAGGGAAAAGTATCTTCTCTCCTATTGACACCAGGAATTCAGAAGTATTGCTGTTGCTATGACAGCTGCGTGCGAGTTGCTGTGTTTTTGCTTTTCCTACTGAAGCCGAAGAAATCTGTGAGAATCCTTATCCAGTCAAAACTGGTTCCCATCCGAGTTCTCCCTTCGCATTCCCCATGAGAGAGGAATCGTGATGCTTTGACACTCCTCTCTTTCTCACTCACCCTCCTACTTTCTCAGCTTGTTTTACTTAACTAGGGGGGTTGTTGAACGTCATGGAAGTGTAACCAGATGACCAGCACAAGCACATGCCCATAGCAAACGCCATGTTCTCCAGTCAGAAGGTACTGGTATGTTTCTGCTTCATTAAAACCAGACTCTGGCAACCCGGGATCTTATAGCACTCAGGTTTTTCCTTAAGAAGGGATCAGTTTTGGAAGAGTTAGGCTTTTCGGGCGTCCTCATTACCCACTGGACAGAGGAGTGGAGTCAAAGGCCCATGAACTCCACCTAGAGGCCCAGCTCTAGATGATGATTTAAAACAGTCATTAAGGCTGGGCGCAATGGCTCACACCTGCAATCCCAGCACTTTGGAAGGCTAGGGTGGGTGGATCACCTGAGGTCAGGAGTTTGAGACCAGCCTGGCCAACATGGTGAAACTCCATCTCTACTAAAAATATAAAGATTAGCTGAGCATGGTGGCGGGTGTCTGTAATCCCAGCTACTTGGGAGGCTGAGGCAGGTGAATCGCTTAAATCTGGGAGGCAGAGGTTGTAGTGAGCCAAGATCACGCCACTGCCCTCCAGCCTGGGTGACAGAACGACACTCATCTCAAAAATAAAAATAAATAAACAAATAAAAGTATCATTAAATAATGCACTAGTCAAAATCCATGATGCATAAAGAATAAACATGCAAATATGCTTTTCCAACAACAACAAAAAATCCTTTCTCTTTAAGTGCCTCTCATAGCTATTTGGGGTAGAAGGTATTTTGAAGTCATGTCACGTGAAGCAGAATTCACGGGTAATAGTTGTGGTTTTTTTTAGAAGGCCAAGGCTGTCTCCTCCACCTTGGGGCTCAGTCCCAGCAAGAGGACTCCAAGGGGGCCTGTCGGATGTAGGGCCTGGAGCACGGAGCAGTGACCATTTGAGCTGGTTCACGTGGCTGTGACACCAGATGGCATGAGGCTGTGCAGGGCTGATGGCAACTGACTGAACACACCCAGCACGGGTGAGCGCACAGTACGTCTCCAAGCACGAGGATGATCATTGCAACCAAAGCCCTCAGGGACTCCACAGAGGTGGGGGCTCCGTGACTGGCTTATGGCTGCATTGATCTTGTGTCTGCATTTCATAGTTGTGTGTCTCCTACCTGAGGGTGAAATTATGGACTGTCACATCTTGCTGCTTGTGAGGAGGTATCTTTTTGAGCTCTGAGTTTCTTGACAAGTTGTTCATTCTAAGATGCTTTGGCCGAGGAAGACCAAGAGCCAGGAATTCTCTGGAAAAATCAAAATGAGGCTCTGTCATCTTCATGAGGGAAGGCAGGCAGTGTAGATTTGGATGTGTAAGCATCTGTCTGGGCTGCCTCGAGGGTCTGACTCCTGTTGTGTGAGCGCCTGTCTGGGCTGCCTTGAGGGTCTGACTCCTGTTGTGTGAGCGCCTATCTGGGCTGCCTTGAGGGTTCAACTCCTGTTTGGTTCAAAGGTCTCTCCTGGCATTGGAGGTTACTGAGTAGATGGGGTGTTGTTGGTATGCCTTATGTTCAGGGCGCGTGTCCCCAGGGAGAAAGACACGCACATCACAGAAGGGAGCAGGAAGTCAGGCAGAGGGAGCCTGTCTTCAGCGATGCCACAGGCTGGCGCGGGGGAGACTGGCTGCTGTCACAGATGGCACCACCCACCTCATGAAGGCCACCAGTGCTTCCAGATCCTGATGTAGAAGGCCACCCTGAGAGAGGCGGTAAGAAGGGCAGGCCCGGGCTTAGAGGCCTCGCTGGGTTCAGCACTGCACTGCGGCAAGGCAGTCTCTGTGTTTTGTGGGCAGATGTGGCACCAGAGCCCTCGCTGTGCCCGGCTTGCACTGCAGACTCAGGAAAGGTGGTGCCTGCCTGTTAGGAGCTGGCAGAAGCATTAAATGGACTCACTCATCGGAAACTGAAAAGAGGTAATTGTCCCGCTAGTTCTGGGTCTTCAGGGCAGCACTCCTGAGGGCTCAGCCAGAAGCTTTGCTGGAGCTCAGCGTGACTTTCATACCTGAGATGAGCAAGGCAACAGGTGTCACAGAAAAGCCCTCACTAAATAATATTTGGCTTGCCCTAAAATCACATATTCACTTCTATTTTCTAAGAACATGTGGGGGTGAATTGTGACCCTTTCTTATCTTTTGGGGTCTCAGTTCCTTAAGTTGTTCATTCTAAGATCCATTGGCTGAGGAATATCTAAGCTGTTTGACATCAACACAAACAAGAAAGGGTCACAATTTAGCCAGATGCCTCCCTCGAAAGCGGAAACCACCTTACAATTGCCTAAGCAGAACAAATGCAAACCCTCTGGCCTAGAGAGCAGCTGACCTGGGGGAGAGCAGCCAGGCAGTTTGCATTCCAGGTACATGAGGAGTGAGTTTTATGCCTGGACACAGATGTGTGTGCACGTGCTGTACATGAAGGGTGTGGGTGTGTTGCATACATGTAATGTGTGTACTGAGTACTTGTGTCAGGGAGGTAGCAGGCTTAGAATACAGCTGTGCAGAAGCCATGGTCCTGCCTGCAGAGGGCTGCCCGCAGGCTGCGTCCGTGTGGCCCCCTGAGGAACATGCAAAGAGGCACAATGTCTCGTTCCTTCTGCATTCTTTGTGTTACCTGTGCTCTGCCCCTCGGGAGTGTCCAGTCTCTACCAGACAAAGTAAGGAACAAAGACGCTGACTGTCTTCAAGCCCAGGAGTGTCCTCTCTTCTTCCAGCACTGATCCCTCTAGGGCCCACCCCCAAGGCTATAACCCAGGCCTGGGCCTGTCTGCCCAGTTCCTCGCCCTACCCCCTTGGCCCTCATGGGCTGTGCTGTCCCCCTGCAGTCAAGCCCAAGGCCACCCTAAGCCCCCTGGACTTTTTCTGAAGCTAGAGGCAGAAGCGCCTGTTGGTGAGAGTGACCACTCAGCCCCGCCTTACCATGTGGGCGGTGCTGCCAGTGCAAGCCATAGTGTGACCAGGGGAGCGGACAGCCTGGCTGCTGCTGCTGGGGAGGTCTGGGGTCTCCCACTGCCCACTGGCACCTGTGGACAGCAGCCTGTCCCCAGCTTGTGTCTTGCGGCATCCAGTGAGCTGCTCCTGCCTCGTCTCATGGCTTGCCTCAGCCCAGCTTGTTGTCCAGCCTAGTGACGATGGGCACCAGGTGTCTGGGGGCACTGACAGGCATCAGGCTCCTCCCTGGGGCTGAGGAGGGGGAACAAGAGCCAGGTCGGACTGGGGACAGATGTCCTGCAGGACATGAGGTCGCAGCCAGAGCTTCCCCTCAGCTCTGTCCATTCCCCGCAAGGCTCTGAGGGCCTTGGGGTTTTGGGGTCCCCTCCTCATGCCTGTGTGTAGTGCCACTCTGGTTTCCCTGCTCCAGGACATACAGCCCATAGAACTTGTCATCCCAACTAGGTTGGAAGCATAAAAGTCGGTGCCATCAGTAACTAGGCCAGCCCCTAAGTAGACAGCCGACAGTCCTGCCGACCAGCCAAGGTGTCAGCCGAAATAGAAAGCAATCTCACTACACTTGCCCCACTGGCATTCTCCATGGGATACCCTGAGGACGCTACAGGGCATGAGGCCAGCTGTTGGCCACCCCTCAGAGTTCGTGTGACTTGCTCCAGGAGTCTTTGTCTTCCCTGAGTTCCCGTGAGGCTGGACATCCCTCCCCAGGCCTGACCTGGCTCTTGTTCCCCCTCCTTAGCCCTGGGGAGGAGCCTGATGCCTGCCAGTGCCCCAGAAACCTGGTGCTCATCCTCATGAGGCTGGACAACAAGCTGGGCTTAGGGGCTCCAAGAGACAGGGCAGGAACAGCTCACAGTCCCTTTTGCGCAGGGCTGCAAGGTCACCTGGTGGCCAGCTCCCCCAAAGTGGGTTTCCTCTTCCCTTTGTCCTCCCAAGGCCACAGCACTGGGGGCTCAGCCCTTATCTGCCCCAGACACCTCTGTCTCCCTTCTGCTCCTACATCAGTCCTGTCATCAGCCTAGCTGCGCTACTCCCCTCCCTGGTGGAAGCCATCTGTTCAACCCCTCAAGGGCCTAGGCCTTTGTCTTCAAGGTTTCTTTTCTTTTTTCTTTTCTTTCTTCTTTTTTTTTTTTTTTTTGAGACAGTGTCTCACTCTGTCACCCAGGCTAGATGGACTGCAGAGGTGCAATCTCAGCTCATTGCAGCCTCCACCTCCCAGGCTCAAGTGATCCTCCCACCTCAGCCTCCCTCATAGCTGGGACAAAGGCACCCACCACCACTCCTGGCTAATATGTGTATCTTTTGTAGAGATGGGGTTTCATATGTGAAACCCAGGCTAGTCTCAAACTCCTGAGTTCAAGCGATCCACCTGTCTTGGCCTCATAAGGTGCTGGGATTACAGGTGTGAGCCACCGCACCCTGTCTGCCTTCAAGCTTTTCTGTTATGTTTTTGGTCATGAAACTCACATCGGAAAGCTGTTAGCACTGCCATTCCTGCCATAAATCCAGCTCTCTGGGATATATAGGCTGGGGACCCCTGAGCAGGGAGGAAGGTGCTTCAGCCACCTTCAGCCCTCCCCAGGGTGCCTTGCTGTGCATGGGGCACAGGATATGTCCAGGACCCATCCGGGACTGAAGAACCAACCACCAACCAGGGCCTGGCCCAGTGGCCGAGCAGGGTGCTCTACACCCTCCAGCACTCAGTGCCTGCACTGGCCATCAGGCTCACCAACCCACTGTGCCCGGCCATGGGGACATGTACCCTCCTGTGTGGCCTGCTTTTGAGAGGCCACAGATACACAGCAAAGCATCCACACGTCAGGGGTTCCGAGCCACACCCCGTGAGAGGGCACATCACCATCTTACCAGAGGAGTGCTGGAATGTAGGGGTGCCAGTGAGACTTTAGATGTCTTCTGATCCCCCCAATTCTCCTGAGAGCTTGGGGGAGCAAACCTTGAGACTGGAGTTTTCTAAAGAACTGGGCATGAGTAGTACCCCAGATGGGCCCGGGCTGAGCCTTCAGATGTGAGGGAGGCACACAGCCTCTCTGGACACATCCCTGACCCTCCTCTGCACACACACACGGGCACCCACGTGTGTACACACTCACATGCATGGAAACCCCACAGACAGATGCCCATATGTGTGCACATGCAGAGGTATCCCCTTACACAGAGGTATCTACACACATGCACACACAGGTACCCCTTGTGTACACACATGCACACACACATGTGGCATCCACTCTGCTTTATAGTCTTCAACAGGATGGTGACATTCAGGGTGCACTCACCTATCCTTGCAAGGGGTGGCCAAGAGCTGGCCACACACACAGAGATCAGAGCATGTTAAATCACACCTGTGGGAACACTCAGTCTCTGCACACATTCCCTCTATGTGCCCCTCTCTGCCCTCCAGGGGCTCTTCTTGCTCCTGTATTCAAAGCACTGAGCTTGTTGCCCAGAAATCTCTGCCCACGCCTGAGTGGAGTGTTAGACCTCTCCCCTGCAGTCTCTTCACCTCTCAGAACACACTGTGTCATTCTCAGGGATTGAATGAGTGCTCTTGCACAAGAGCTTTGAAACCTACAGGGTTAAAGTTACAGAATGTGTCTAGTGGAGGCAGAGGAAGCCCTGACGCCTGACTTTTCCAAAGGAATATAATGCTGCTCTGACTCTGCGGTCAGTGAAGAGGGGCCCCTCAGCAAGGATTGCTCCGACCTGAGTTTAAATCCTGCCTCCACCATCCCTGCATACCCGCCCGATTTTATGACAGAAGATTCTCTGACATTTCAGAGCCGCGTTTACTCATCTGTGAAGTGAGGGACTGCAGGCTGCCCTTGTAAGGAATCAGAGTCCCTGGCCCATCCCTCCCCAAAGCGCCGGTGCTAGGCGTTTGGGCCTCCGTGTGCCTGAAACGGCGAGGTCTCGGGGCATCCCCGAGCGCCCCCGTGGCCATCTGTGCCACTGGCCAGCCCAGGGCCAGGACCGCTCTGCGGGCGTGGAGGTTCCCGACCCTTTCCAAGGAGGTGCCAAGGGCGGAGCGCAGCGCACGCCCGAGCCGCCGCGGCCCCTCCGAGCTTCCGAGCCCGCCGCCCCCGCCCGCACAGCTGGCTTGGTTGCTAGGGTTGCCAGGGCTCCCGGCCTGGGAGGCGCCGCGTGCACTGCGCCGGCTGCGCGGGAGGAGCCCCAGGCCCACGAGCGCAGGCGCTCCACCTCTCCCGGGGCGCTGCGGGCCGTCTGCTCAGCTCTGGGCGGCGGGATCTCGGGGCCGCACGGAGCGGGAGGCCTGGCGCCATGGCGAGGGCCCCGCAGCCCCGGCGCGGTCCCGCGGCGCCCGGGAACGCTCTGCGCGCCCTGCTGCGCTGCAACCTGCCCCCCGGCGCCCAGCGCGTGGTGGTCTCCGCCGTGCTGGCGCTCCTGGTCCTCATCAACGTTGTGCTGATCTTCCTGCTGGCCTTCCGCTGAGCGGCAGCGCAGGGCGCCGCGGGGGACCGCGCCGGGGTGAGTGGCGCGGGCGACCGCACTCCAGCCGCTGCCACCCGCGGCCTCCGCAGTGGTCGCGGAGGGGAGGCCTCCCTTCCATCCCATGTGCTCACTACCAGGGCCTGGTCCGGGGGTGTCGCCGAGCGGGCGCCTGAGGGGCATGGTGGCACGTGTGGGACAGGATCTTTCTGTCCTCTGTGCTCTGTGGGGGGGTGGGGGCCGTGGGGGGGGGGCCAAAATGGCGCGTCTCTGCGTGTCACCGAGGGTGCAGATCCAGCTGGGGTGCGCCGACTGCTTGTCTGGAAGCGGAGTGCATGTGACCGCTGGGTGAGCCACACGCGCTTGCATCTGTGTGGGTTGAGCCAGGTGTGTGAAAGATGCCTGGCTGCCGCTGCGCATGTTACCTGTAGTTTTTCCCGTTTTCGGCCTTAAAATACGTGGTGTCAGTCAGTCTCCTCACGAGCAGAGCCCGTGCTGCCCTCCTTGCACGTGGGCCCTCTGAACCCCCCACCCACCCCTGCTGCACAGCCGGTAGGTGTTCCCAGCCGCCCCCACCCTGTGAGTCTGGTAGGTGGGCAGGGTAGGGAGGGCAGTGGCGGTCACAGGGAGCAGCTGGAGGCAGCGCCTGGCAGCATTGCCCTTCGGCAGCCTGTCAGAACCTCGGAGGCACAGGAGGGTATCCCGCTCCCCGCCCTGGGCTGTCTTAGTCTTAAACGTGCCCCTCCATTGGGACCCTCCCCCACAATAGAACAGCCAGTTTCACAGCCACCCTGTGTGTCAGAGCCAGTCTCTGCTTCTCTGCTCCCTGCAGGCGCAGAGGCAGAGGCAGCCTGGACTCCTTGCCTGGGGGCCTGCCTGCCTGGCTTGTGTCTTGGCTCAGGTGCAGTTATGCCTACAAGCACCAAAAAGGGCCTCTGTTCAGAAAGGCACCCAGCCCAACAGCATCAGAGGTGGAGCATGACTCTGATGTCACAGAGCCACATTTTGTCTCAGTGACAACATAAATAGTTCACATTCCCTGTAACTCATTAGAGTACTTCCTGAGTCTGAGTCTATGCAGGACCTCTGCCACCAGGCTGACATCCTTACATTGGTGGGAGGCACAGGTGATCTGAGAGCTTGCTCAGGGCACGTGACCCTCTGCCAGGCTCCGTCTGGCACAAGGGTACGACAAAGGGAATTAACACCTCCCCGCCTCCCCCAAGGTCTTCCAGGTGACTGGCAGGACAGGTGTGGGGGCTTGTCACTCATGGTGCCTAGAAGCCGGTCTCTCTGTGAAGCCCTCCTCTTGCCCGGCACCTGGAGACCTTCCCCAGTAGCTATGTGGGAGGCCACCTCTGCAGGACCCAGCCCCGCCTGCAAGGATGGGCAGTATAAAGGAAGGGGGCACCAGGCTTTTGCTCAGGGCTCATTAAGGGAACCTAGGGACAGAGGGTGACACCTCACCTGGTTAATAGCAGGCAGGAACATCCAGAGAAGGGAAGCGGTGGGAAAGTGAGCCCTGTTGAGTGTGTCTGGTCACTTTCCCAAGCCTGTGTCACAGACCCCAGGGCATGTCACCTACAGCTCACATTCTCATTGGCTTCCCCTGGCCACCGTGTCTGCTTCCTTCTTTCCCCGGGGCCTCGTCCTTCAGGGCCTCAGCAGGGTGAGCTAGCTCCCCACCACAGCAGGTGGGCTCCTCCCACATGGTCTCCTGAGCTCTCCTGTCTCATCCCCATCTGAGTGACAGCAGCAGGTCACGATCCTGGAGGCCACCCACAGAAGGTCTTTGTGGCTGAGAGTGAGAGCAGTGGCCTCCTGTGGAGAGCTGCTGCCCCAGGAATAACCCAGGGATCTGTGCCTGGGACCCACAGGGCCTCTGGAGGTCTGCAGCCCCCGGGTGGCTGCCACTCTGTGAGTGTGCCTGAGCCCACAGGCTCATGGACCACTCTGGGGACAGCTGTCATCAGGATTGGAGCAGGTTTTGCCCCCAAGGAAAGAGGGGGTCTGTTCTTCCCTGAACTTGCTTGCTCAGGATCTCTGGAGGAAAGCACCATCCTGAGCAGGCTCCGGAGCTCCAGCACTCCAGTGGCCAGCCCCAGCCCTCACCCTGCCCATGCAGGCAGAGGCCTCTTGGACAGCGGCTGGAACACAGGACTGGCTGCACTCTTGGTTTCCATGTTGAGGTGAGGATTCATACAGTGCTCTGGGAGCACCCAGTGAAGTGAAGGGAGGGCTCACCTGGGATAGCAGAAGCTCAGAGGAGGCGTGGTCAGTGAAGAGGGCCTATTTGTGACACTCTCATCCTTGACTGCCCAGCCAGGCCCATCTCTGTGACAGCCAGTGCCAACACCTGGTTCCAGCAGGGAGGGGCACGGACCTCACCTCCTGTGCAGCTCTGGCCCACCCCTCCTCTCCTGTCCTAAGCCTCTGGAGCTGCTCACATTCAGGGAGCAGAAACAGATCCCATGTTAGAGGAAAACAGGAGTCAGCCAAAAGCAGCGCTGCATGTGCGGGCTGCCTGGGAGGGGTAGGGGAGTGTGGCTCCCAGTGTCTGTCCACACCACTCTGGAGCAAGGCACCACGCCAGTTATTTGAGCAGAGGGAAGCATGTGAAGAATGGTTGGCTCGGTATAACGCGGTTGAGTGGGTAACACTGCAGAAGAGCAGTCTCAAAGTGCTTATCACAGAGGTAGCAGTGGCAAGATGTTCCTACTTCTAGAACTTGGGAAATAAAGGGAATAGGTTGGAATAACTCAAACAGGATCCCAGGGCTTGGGATCTAGAGCTCTGAGAAGGGGCATTGCTCAGCTGGTGCTGGCATCTCTAGGATGGGAGCAGGGGTGCCATGAGGCTGGTTCTGCAAGTGTTGAACAAAACACACAGCAAACAAGCGGCAGCCACTGCAATGGCAGGGCACTGTCGACCTGGATGAAGGGGCATTGTGGTTGGTGGCTGACCTCACAGGCAATGCTCATCCACAAGAAGCCCACGGGAGGGCACCAGCCCGCTTTCTCCTGCAGCCTTGCAGCTCCCAGCCCCTCTCTCCAGCAGCTTTGCAGCCCCCAGGAATGCTGGGTTGGAAAAGCCTAACAGGGGGCAGTTGGCAGTCCCAGTGACAGGATCAGATTCTGTGGTCAGTGCATCTCTGGCTCCATCACTGAGCTTTGATAATCTAGACATGCCCAGAACACAGCCCCTGCCCCAGGAAAGCCCTGCTCCTGCCAGAGGCAGGCTTGTCAGCTCCTCTGTGAAGGAGTCAGGATCCCCTCTTCCCAGGGCTGCTGAGAGGTGGGGACAGAGGGCAGGCAGGCCCAGGCAGCCTCCCCCACCAACCTGCCTACCTGTGGCTCTCTCTGCAGCTCATCAGCGATGGCGGTGTGGTCTGCGCTGAAGCACTCTGGGACCATGTCACCATGGACGACCAGGAGCTGGGCTTCAAAGCTGGGGACGTCATTGAAGTGATGGATGCCACCAACAGAGAGTGGTGGTGGGGCCGGGTCGCTGACGGCGAGGGCTGGTTTCCAGCCAGCTTCGTTCGGGTATGGTTCCAGCCCGGGCTTCTCCCCCACTGGGCCCATGAAGAGCTACCTGGTTTTGCAGAGCAATCCAAGCCCAGAACAGCTCTGGTGTCCGAGGTGCTGGGAGTGCTCTAGGAGTAGAGTGCTGGGTGGTGGTGTTGGGGTGCAGTGTCACAGCATTCCTCCTCCTGGAGAGTCACTACTTCTGCTCCCAACCCTTTTCTGGCCAGCCCTCGGGCCAGAGAGGAGAGCAGTTCAGAAAGGAGTGTGTGCAGACACTAGGCTGCCCTCTGTGATACCCCTACAGCTCCAGGCGCTAGACATTTCCCAAGCCCTGAAGAGCATAGATCGGGGACTGCTCATCTCACACACAGCCTCTGGAGTGGGAACCATGACTTACACCTGAGGAAGTTGAGGCACGGAAAAGTTATTAGCCCTGGAGATCCCAGAGAGGGGTCCTGGATTCCATCTAAGGGGGTCTCTGGTCTTCAAGGAAGGAATCCAGGTGTAGTCTCCAAAAGGCCTGGCTGAGGGCGTCCAAACTGAGGGCCGTCCACCGGGAGGTCTCAGGTCCTGCTGTTCAGATGCTCCTCCTGTCCCAGGCCCCCTAGGAAACTGTACTCCGCACCCTAAGCCTTTCCCCGAGTTATAAGTTAGAGAGCCAGTGGAGTGCGCCACCCATTCCCCTGCTTCAGCCACGGGGGCCGGCAGGAGCAGGCACTGGTTCAGGAACTGCGGCGAGCGCTGCAGGCTCTGTGCCCGGCACAAGCGGGTCTAGGAAGGAGGGCAGGGTGGTGTTCCGATCAAACTGACAGCGGCTGCGGGCGTCGGAGCCGCCAACCCTCGGTCCAGGACTTGGGCGGGTGGCGTGGTCGCGGGAGGTGGCCGGCCAGTCCTGCGCTTCACGCCCGGTGCACCTCGCGGGGCCTCGGAGACCCGGTTCCCGCCGCTATGGCGCAGGGCGCGGAGCGCTGCTCCGAGGGATGCGGGGCACTGACCGGCCGCGCATGGCCTGCAGCTGCGGGTGAACCAGGACGAGCCCGCGGACGACGAGGCCCCTCGGGCCGGGGACCGCGGGGCAGAGGACGGCGGGGCGGAGGCGCAGAGCAGCAAGGACCAGATGCGGACCAACGTCATCAACGAGATCCTCAGCACCGAACGGGACTACATCAAGCACCTGCGCGACATCTGCGAGGTGAGGCCCGGCAGGGGGTAGGGGGCGCAGGGGACCGGGACTGGGGAGGCCTGACCGTGTCCGCCCGCAGGGCTACGTCCGGCAGTGCCGCAAGCGCGCAGACATGTTCAGCGAGGAGCAGCTGCGCACCATCTTCGGGAACATCGAGGACATCTACCGCTGCCAGAAGGCCTTCGTGAAGGCCCTGGAGCAGAGGTTCAACCGCGAGCGCCCGCACCTGAGCGAGCTGGGCGCCTGCTTCCTGGAGCATGTGAGCGCCCGCCCCCAGCGCGGCCCGGCCCCGCACATCCCGCCCCCGCCTCCGCCGCCCCCCGGGCGCCGCGCTCACAGAGGTGCAAGCATGGACAGCGGGTGGCTGCTCCCAAAACCTTCCACACGCTTGAGTACCAGCTCCAGGCCTCTATCTGCCCGGCCGCCCACACCTTTCAGGACAGTTTTAGGAGGGTCTTTGCTTCTGGTTGGGGAAACCAAGTCGGGGAACGCTTTTGGGAGTGGAGGGCTGGGGCGCCCCCCGGGGACGGACTTGCTTTGACAGAGAGGAGGGCAGAGGCCTGCTGAGCACCCCAGGGGCTGTTCAGAGTGGGCTCTGGGGTTTCTCACGCAGGAAGAATTTACAGCTTGCTTAGGCAGCAGATGCCGGCTGGCATTTACCAAGGTTCACTGGGCTGCTCTAAGTGGACCCCTCCCAACCTCACCTGGTAGAGAAGGGCCTTGCTTTGGCCCTCTTGGGCAGTCGAGCAAGGGTGAGAGCGGAGGACGCCTGTCCCACCCGCCCCTCCACCACCGCCGCTGCTTTTGGCTTTGTTAGCCGGTCCTTGTTATCATGGATTCTACCCAGAAGGCCAACGTGCGGCCAGGACACCTGCCCATATTCTCACCATTCCCACCCTGGGTGTGACTTTAAGTAGCTTGTGGCACAGGGAAATAGGTACACAGAGTCTGGGTCCCCCCCAACCCCAAGCCCAGCTCCTGAAGGAAATGTAGAGGCTCTTGCCCTTCCCAGACATGCAGCTGGATTGCCTGGGGGAGCAGCAGAGATGCTCTGCTAACCTCCAGCTGTGCCCCTCAGCAAGCAGACTTCCAGATCTACTCTGAGTACTGCAATAACCACCCCAACGCCTGCGTGGAGCTCTCCCGGCTCACCAAGCTCAGCAAGTACGTGTACTTCTTCGAGGCCTGCCGGCTGCTGCAGAAAATGATTGACATCTCCCTGGATGGCTTCCTGCTGACCCCGGTGCAGAAGATCTGCAAGTACCCTCTGCAGCTGGCCGAGCTGCTCAAATACACGCACCCCCAGCACAGGTAGGAGAGCACTGAGGCAGGGAGGCAGCCCACGTGTCTGCATGCCTCCAGTCAACTAGTTTAAACATCAGCAGTATGCTGGGCACTGCTGCAGGCCCCAGGGCAACACACAGAAAACTAGCTCTGCTCTGATGAGCTCTCCTTGCAAGCGGGGAGGAGGATACCACCCGGATATTAAGCTCTGCTCTCTGCTTGCCATTATGGAGAAGAGAGGGGCTGTGCATCTGACAGTGAAGATTTGGTCAGAGGAAAGCAGCTCCACACATGGGGGCTGCAGGGATCCTCATCTTTTCTCTGTCTCCAGCCTGCAGCAGCCTTCCATCTCTGTTCTGCCCCAGGGACTTCAAGGACGTTGAAGCTGCCTTGCATGCCATGAAGAACGTGGCCCAGCTCATCAATGAGCGGAAGCGGAGACTTGAAAACATTGACAAGATTGCTCAGTGGCAGAGCTCCATCGAGGACTGGGAGGTGAGGGCCCAGGGCCAGAAAACTCCATGAGGTCTTGGCCCCTTGCTTTAAAATCATGCTTGCCTCTGAAAAATCTAGAAGGGAGCTGAAGCAGGGAGCTGCGCTCCTGGGAGCTAGCAACAGATGCTCATGGTGGGAAAGCCCATCCCCACGTAGGCTCCGGACCTTCAGTGCTGCCTTCCCTCACAGGCTTTGGCACCTGGTGGCCTCTTTTCTATGAGACTCCTCCCACAAGCGGCCAGCCAGCCCAGGGGAAGGCGTAAACAGGGGAAGTGTGTTCCCCAGAAGTGTTCTGTCCCTCTGCCTTCAGGGGACAGGCCAGATCCCCATTGTAGTTCATTTCTGGGACTCCTAACAGAAGGCTGCAGGCCCAACACAGCATGACCAAAAATGCATCGCCACCCATCAGAGCCTCCCGGTTCTGTCTCACTTGTGCGTGCCCCTTGCATCTGCCAATCTTGACTTAGAACTAATGACAATGTTCCTGTCCCCCTCCACCCCCACCCCCACTTGCATCTGCCAATCTGCCACCTCCTGATCTGCCCCCAAGGGCTCCCTACCCACATGGGTGCTGCCCCCACCATGTGCTCCACCAGCTATCAGGGAGAGAAATGACCTGGAACTCAATCAGTATCAGTCACAGAACATTATGAAAATGCAGATTCCAGGGCCCCACCCTGGACACTGAATCAGAAGCCCTGGGGTAGGGCTGAGCAATATGGGCAGTCATTTTCGAGGCCCAGCCCTGGCTCAGGGCCCTCCAGATTTACTTACCCAAAATGGCCCGCTGCCAACCACTCCCGGCTGGGGTTTGCGTTTTCAAAGAGGAATCAGACCAGGGCAGGGCTTAGTCTAAAAGTGTGAAGCCCAAGGGCAGATGATGGAGCTCCAGGTACTCAATGCATTTAGCTGGGAAGAGGGCCTCCTTAGAGCACTCAAAGGTTGGCCTCGGACGTGAATCCCAGCCAGATCTAATCCTCCTCTAGGGCAGCACTGTCTGATCAAACTAGCATGTGAGCCACATAACGGAATCGTATAATTAGTAGCCATCTTTAAAAAGGGAAAAAAGAAGCAAGTGAATTTAATTTTAATGTTTCATTTAACTCCAAAATAGCATTTCAACTTGTAATCAACTAAAATATCATTAATGAAATATTTTACATTATTTCATACGAAGTCTTCAAAATCAATATGTATCCTACACTGACATCACATCTAATATGGGTTAGTCACACTTCCAGGGCTCAAGAGCCACCAAAGGCCACTGGTGATGGGGACTCCTGTTTTGCAAGGATAGTCAACTCTTCCTCCCCCTCCCACTGTGGCCTGGCCAGGGGGAGGTCCCCCACCCATGATGGGGGCAGGAACTGGAGCCCAAGGTGGGGTATACTAGGCTCATAGTTCTCCTTGGGGTCTTCTCAGGGGGAAGATCTCTTGGTCAGGAGCTCAGAACTCATCTACTCGGGGGAGCTGACACGAGTTACACAGCCTCAAGCCAAGAGCCAGCAGAGAATGTTCTTTCTCTTTGACCACCAGCTCATCTACTGTAAGAAGGTACCAGAGCTGCTCTGCCCTGCCGGCCCAAGTGGAGCAAGTGGAGGGAGGGGAGCTGAGGGATGGGAGCAGCTGCCCAGAAGACAGGTGCCAGCCAGACCAGACACGGGGAGCCTGGCTAGACCCTTGGGCCTGGGATGGGGTAGCTCTCTGCCACCCGTGAGTCTGGTGGCCCAGGAACAGCGGGCGGCTTTCACAGGCTGACCAGGCCAGGTGCTGTCGAGAGCACAGTCTTTCCTGACCTGACAGCTGCTTGCTCCTCAAGCTACCTCTTCTCTCCCTGCCGACCTCCACATGCCCTCTCTCCAACCCGAGTCCCCTGCACTAGCCACCTCCCAGCTTCCTCTACGCTGCCAGCTTCTCCTCTTTCAAAAAATGGCCCTGTGGCCTTGTGTCCATGAAGCCCTCCTTGTCCACGGGTGCTCTTCTGTGTGGCGTGGGCCACTGTCTTAGTCTCCCCACCCCGAAGACAGGGCCAACCCCGGGCTAGTCAGTAGCTGTGCATTAAAGGAGCAAGGCCTCTCCATGCGGCTCAGCACAGCTGGGGGCCGCAGCAGGCCTGCTCTGCCCTCAGGATCTCCCTGTCTGAGGGGGAGGTGGAGGCACCACCAGCAGCCCTCCTGTGGCTGGGGAGAGGAGGGGGGAGCAGCCAGGAAGTGGTCAGGGGAGCGGTTCGGCAGCCAGGGCTGAGGACAGCATCTGGCAGGACCTGCTCCGCCGGGACGTGCTGTACTACAAGGGCCGGCTGGACATGGACGGCCTGGAGGTGGTGGACCTGGAGGACGGGAAGGACAGAGATCTCCATGTGAGCATCAAGAACGCCTTCCGGCTGCACTGTGGCATCACAGGGGACAGCCACCTGCTGTGCACCAGGAAGCCCGAGCAGAAGCAGCGCTGGCTCAAGGCCTTTGCCAGGGAGCGGGAGCAGGTGCGGCTGGACCAGGAGACAGGTGCGAGACCCCCCGGCCCCCAGGGCCCACGCGGCGCTCCCGCCTGACTGGCTGCCTGGCAGTCAGGACAGCGCCACTCGGCCTCTCAGGCTGCAGGGGGTAGCGAGGCTCCAGGTACCTCTAGGTCCCAGTTGTGAGCATAAGGCTTTGCCCTCATCACCTCAATGGCAGGGTTACTTGACTATCCCATGATACAGTTCCTCAGAGTTCAACCCCAAGGCATGGGTCTACTGACTTCTGGGGAGTTGCTTCACTACCCATGCACACATGTGCACACACTCCATAGGACAGGGCCCTCTGCTCAGTACCCTGGGTTGCTGGGACCTGGGGTGGCGGGGCCTTTTCTAGTCAGCAGAAGCTCTGGGAGAGCACACAGACTGGGCTGTGGTTGCAGATGTGCATGCAGATGTCTTCCCCCATTCCTTCCCTCCTGTCCACGGGGCTCCCACTTTACCCATTGCAGCGACCAGGTCAGTGCTTGGTCTGGGAAGGAGCCTACAGTGCAGTGGAAAACACACCAGACACTGAGTCAAGGTGAGAGATGGGCAAGCACTGGGGATCTTGGTTTTCCGCCAGGAGCCCCAGGACAAGGTACCAGAGTATGCCCTCTGCCCTGGTTGGCCAAGGCAGGCTGACTATGCAGAATGGGGAACATTCCCTGCCCTGGCCAGCAATTAGTCCCCAGGACATGATGAGGCCCCGGGTACCAGGAAGGTGCAGGCGTGCAGAGAACTGCACCTGGGGCCAGAGGTGCCGGACGAGGAGGAATGGGGCAGCGGCCTCACCTGTGCCCCTCCCTCAGGCTTCTCCATCACGGAACTGCAGAGGAAGCAGGCCATGCTGAACGCCAGCAAGCAGCAGGTCACAGGGAAACCCAAAGGTAGGCGGACGCCAGCCCCACCTCCTTGGCCCGGCCCTTGCCTGCTCACATTCCCTTCTCTGACCCAGAAAGCCAAGCCAGCTAGCCACTGGGCCTGAGGGGGGGCCACTGCCCTTTGCAGCTGTTTGTTCCCAAAGGTTGGTGATAAGGGGCCACTGGTGAAGCTTGGGTCAGTATATGGTTGACATTCTTAACTCTCAACACCTCAGCTCCCCCAGATCAGGGCCATCAGTGACAATGCTTGTTTTCCCAGGACCCCTTCCTGACAGGCATCCAGGGTGGGGTGGGGATGGAGCTGATCTCCCCATTTATACAGAGAGAGCCATGCTCCTGAAACATCACATGCCCTTGCACAGGCCATGCCCTCTTCAGGGTGCTGCAGACAGCCAGGCCCAGGCCAGAGGCCCCAGGCAGGCTGGGCTTGTGGATGTGGTCAGCTCTCCAGGAGCAAATCCCATGTGGCAAAACTGCCTCCTATGGCAGCTCTGAAGCAGAGCCCTGGGACGGGCCCCATCCTGCCAACAGCTGGGGTGGCACTCTGCCCTAAGCACCCATGACCCCCTGATGTCTCTGTTCAGCCGCTGGCCGGCCCTGCTACCTGACACGCCAGAAGCACCCAGCTCTGCCCAGCAGCCGGCCCCAGCAGCAGGTCCTGGTGCTGGCAGAGCCCAGGCGGAAGCCATCCACCTTCTGGCACAGCATCAGCCGGCTGGCACCCTTCCGCAAGTGAACTGGTGCCTGCCTGACGGGACCTGCCGGGCCTTCCTGCCAGAGGTCCTGAGTTTTTCTCCCCCCAGGCCCACTCTGCCTGGCCTTCCTCTGCCTGGAAGTGAGCGGGGCTGGGCTGAGGAGTTGCTTGTGCCACCAGGACGTGCCAGGTCTGTACTCCTGTTGTCTTTTTTCCCTGCTCCTGTTGTGGTGAAGAGAACAGCAAGGGAGCAGACCCTGCACGCCAATGCCCCCTTGCAGCTTGGGCCCTGTCCGCCCTGTGAACCTGTGGAGGGCGTCATTGCTGGAGCGGGAAACTGCAGCTCAGCCCAAGCCTGGCTGAGAAGGCACTGCCTGCCCAGGACCCTCTTCTCTGGAAACCTAATCCTCCCTCTTCACGTCTCCTCTGGGCAGGACTCTCTGGCCTTCTGCAGCCTGCAATGCCAGGCCATGTGCCCCTCTGCCCTCTAGTTCTCCAAGTCCCCAGCCTGGCCAGTGATGCCAGGCAGCTTGCCACTTGGAAGGGCAGGAACCAGAAATTCTATACCCTTGTGTTGGGCCCAGACCCACCCTTCACCTCCCAGCCCCTCTAGACACCTGGCTGCCGGAGACCCTCTTCACTTGTGTGTGTGTGTAGTGGACAGGACAAAACAACACAGTTGGCTGCACACTCCCTGTCGGGCTGTGTGGCCAGTCTGCCTGTGGCTTTGCAGTGGCTCCAGAACCACCTCATTCCTGGTTTTGTTTGGATTTTGTCATCTTGTTTTTCTACCAATGGAGAAAAAGAATTGATTCTTGTTAGTGACACAGAAGATTGCCTTACCCTCATGAGCATGAGAAGCCATAAGGACTGAATTCTGTGGCTCAGCATGCAGGACTGACTCACAGCCCAGGCGGCGAGTATGTGGAGAGGGTGCCTCGTCCCGCCAAGGGGCGCCAGGAGCAGAGCCAGGGCCTGGTGAGCTGGTGTGGGGCCCACAGGATTCGGCAGCATGGACAGTCACTCTTGCACTATTCCTTCTCCAAGCCAGAAACTACATTTAATTTCATAAAGAAATTTATGAAAAGTAACCTGGCTGCTAGCCAGTTTTCTCTCGGTGTGCGTGCATTTTCCGGTGGCTGCTAACCATCACTACCCTAGGCCTTTCCCTAAAAAGGAGGAATGAGCCCAGCAGCCTCTAAAAGTGGGGCGGGGGCTCACCTGTGGCAGCTCACACCCTCTGGGCTTCGGTGGAGACAGGCTAAGGTGGGGCTGGCGGCCGAGGGGAAGGAGGGCAGAACCAGGCCACGCTGGTGGGGAATACAGGTGGCTCTGCCCTCCCTGGCACTCAACCCACAGAAGTCCACTGCCTCCCTGTGTTTAACTGGAGCTGGCCCACATGAGTTTGGTGGGTGAGTAGTCGGCCATGTTTTTGGGGCTCAGCATGCTTGGTGAAATGAGGAAGAATGTGTCTTCCCAGGAGGACCCTGGCCACAGAAGCCAGAGGGGAGCACGGGGCTGCTTCCCTCCCTGTCCCACTTGGGTAAACAGTCCCCTGCAACCTGCTGCCTCCACCACACTCTTCAGCACTACCAAGGTCACTGGGGCTGGAAGCCATGGTGGCCTTCTTCTCAAAACCCCTGGCAATCTCCTAACTTGAGAGAAGCTCCACTCCCAGGCAGGCCATGCTACCTCTAGACAAAACGCACATGGAGAAATCAAGAAAACCACAATATGCAACACAAGTCAATCTTTATTGAAAACTGCAGTATTAATACATAACAATTCTTGTTACAATAAACGTGCTTTTGAGATTTTTAAATCTGAGCTCATCTACTCATCAGATTGCATAAAAAATGAAAATAATATGAACTGACACCTAATTGAACTGGCTCAGGATGGAAATTCCATTCCTTGGCGTGGATACATTAAGTTCAATGCAGAGGTGAGGGATGCCTTTAACACTGGAAGACAATGCTGACTTAGCTTAAAAAAAGTACCAAGAGAACGGTGTAAAAAACTGTATTTAAAAATTATTTTAAAAAACAAAAAGAAACCGTTTTTTCTTTAGTCACAATCCATGAGGCTCTCTGGGGCCTCCCGTGTGGCCGGCACAGCAACCCTGCCAAGGGCACAGGCAGCTGGCCTGAGATCTGTCCCAGCTAGTCTGGCCCACTGTCTGCACAGGGCCCCACGGCACAGCCTGCGGTGAGGAGGCACCTGTCATGCCAGTCCTCGGAGCACACCATCCTTCTGCAGGCCCAGGTTCCCTACACAGATGCCGCACCTCCTCTGTCTCCCCTTCCCAAGTGACTTCCCTTTAGTTCTGTGGACCAAAACAAGGCTATCCCCACAGGCTCTATATTCTTCAAATAATGGGAAGTAGGAAAGAGAGACAAACATTCTGAAACATGCAGCTTCCTACCCAAAAAGGCCACACACACCCCACTTCTGTTAGTCGGTCAGTGGAGCCCCTGGAGCCCTCAGGACCTACCAGTAAGAGTGTATCCTCTGCAGTATACTCAATAGGCCGCTGCCCTTCAGAAAGCCCAGACAGAAGTAAGACCCACAAATGCAGAAGTGCTAGAGGGGAGAAGTATGCACTCTGCCCTCCCCTAAGCCACCCACACACTGCTTTAGAGACCCTCTCAGAAAGCACCAGAGAGAAGGACCAGACGCTGCTGCCCACCTCAAGCCACACCCCTGCCACCTGCGGCTGCACCCACTGCAGGTCTTGTCCCATCTGGGCAATGGCCAAACTGGCGAGCTGTGGACGAGGTGAGGGTGGCCCAACTGTTCAGAGTAATACTGTTCTCAAATGTTTAAAAAGGACAAGCCAAGCCTTGGTCTCCTTTTTAAAGCAGATACCAATACTTCCATAGATGGTATGTGTTGATCTTTCACCACCACTGACTGGCACACTCACAGATACCTTACACACCTTACGATGCACAACACTGAGAGGTATTAGTACATTCCAGGTTGCTATAGTAATGTACTTCCTCTTGTTACTGACGTGTCCCCAAGACACATGCAAATTATTTCCTAGACTTCATTCATCACAGCTAGATGATGCCACCAGAAGGAGCAAGGAAACGTATGCCCAGCTGGGAAAAAGCAGGACACTCACTGACCAGGCACCCAGCCCAAGGCTCAGGATCACCCCCATCTCCTGTGAATACATTTGCATAGCACTCAACAAACAGTTTCCCAGAATAGCGATAGGTAGGCCTACTAACCACACCAAGAAGAATGTTCTTAACAGATGGCTCACAAGAGATATAAAAGGTTCTGGAAGTGCCTTCATGCCCATTACCATGACTGGCCCTGACTCTAGCCTTCACAGAGCAGCAAGCTCATGGATCACTGGCTCACACTAAACACTCAGCCCCCAGCACAGACCCAAACAAGACTTCCATAAGCAGAGAAACTGCAGCAGCAACACAGATGATGGAACACACCTCCCAAGCCTCAGGGGAGAAAGTGTAGAACAAACATCTTTGAAGTATCCATCACGATGTCCATGTTTACAGGAAGTAGGTCCTTAGCTTGCCTGTCTCAACTTCTAAAAGAACAGTAATTCAGCTGAAGGACTTCCAAATTAGGAATGTCAAACACACAAACAGCACATTTCTCAGAATGCTCCACCATATGCTTAGGGACAAATTATGCAGCTTTGTAACAGAATTTTGACCCAAGTTCTATTCCTTAATTAACTTTAATTTTACTAGAAGCAATTGTTGGTAAAATTACAACCTATGACAGTTTTGTGACTATTCCCCAAGACCAGATTCTTAGCTGCTATCTACCTTTCATATCTGATAGCTGATATCCTGGTAGTTTCAAAGTCAGGAAGATTTCGGCACAGATGTGCAATGCAAACTTATTTCTTAAAGTCTCTCAACTCAACTTCATAAAAGGGAAAAAAGGTTAAATTATAGGGAGGAAAAAAATGTTTATGAAGCTGATGTATATGGCAGGAGAGGGTGCACCCTACTCTTTAAACACCAATTAGGTGCTTGTAAAAACCATCATCCTGTGTGTGCTAAGTCCCAAGCAAGCCGGAAGAAATGCCTGTAACTTCTGACTTCCTCCTGAACCCCAAGACTCCAGCCCTTACAGGCAGTTGTGCATGTATGTATTTCCATTTTTGTTGTGTGGGGCTTCTTAAAAGCATACACTAAAATCGTGAGATTTTATCCTAATCTACTAACACTCAATTAGGAAAAAAGACTTCTCTGCTACTTGGTCAGCTGAACCCCTGGAACCTTCAGAACCTATTGATCCTGCCAACTATCCACCAAACGGATGGAATTACCCACAGAGACTTGAAGAATGGGGCACAAACTGTGTGCCTGCAGTAAATGTCTGCCCCGACACATAGACACTAAGATGGGTTAAGTGCTCATGAAGCATTTTAAAGTACTTATCAGTAAACATTCTATGTTAATAGACATCAGGAATAAAGAATCTGCTGTTTACAATGATCCATGCAAAAATATTCCTAAATTCCTTATAAAATAAGATGTGAAAAAGAAAATTATGAGGAGTACTTACTATAAAAAAATAAGGTTACCAAAGGCTCAGTGGTCAGGTGCCCGCCCCCCCCCCCGCCAACTGGGGCAGAATGCTAGTGGGCACCCTCACCAGGCATCACTGCCCTGACCCAGCTGCCAGCGAAACAAAAGGAGCAGAGCCCCCTCCCACCAGAGCCCACAGCACTCAAAACACTGTGCTGGGAAGAAGATGCACGTTCCTGCCCACAGGCCTCAGGCCCCCCCACCCCCACTCTGACCCTCACTGAGAACAGACACGCACTCTCATCGATACAGGGCAGGCAGGCATGTTTGCAGGTGTGGCAGGGGAAGCCTCTTGACTTCTTATGTACAAGATCCAGATTCTAAACTCAAATTCCTCTCCCACAATAAACCCTGCCAGCAAACGCACCCCAGCGCTGCTTGGCTCTCTCTGCTCACTTTGTGCCAAGTGCCTTCAGCTCCAAGAGAGATGGCAGGACAGGCTCCCAGACAACAGATACTGGCCTCCCCCTTGCCCCACCTCTAAGCATCCCCTCCAGCTGGCCTCAGTGGACAAGTCACCACCATCAGGTGGGTGATCCCAGGAGCAGCTATAGGTTTCTACATTTCCAGACACATTCATGGCCCTGCCTCTCTACAAGAAATAGGAGGAATTTTAAATAAAGTTTTGTTCCCTTTTTAATCATTCTTAAATATACCACTTTCTTCATAACATACAGCTGAAACCTTTGCCCTTCTTTGTAGGGGAAAAACAGCAATGCCTACCTGTTTTCAGCTGATTCAAACATTTCTCAGGGGGAAAAAAATGGAATGATTTTCTAAACTAAATAAAGCAGAAGATAATATCTCCTCCAAGCACAGCTGTTTCTCTCTCACATTTCTTCCATCCCAGGAAAATAATTTAGTTTTACATAGGACTTTTCCAATAAAGATATATAAAAACATCATCTCTCTCTGTAAGAGAATTGTAACGAAAATTTAGATGGCAGAAAAACTGCTTGGCTGACACATAAACCACCCCCTTGCCCGATACATAAACCACCCCCTTGCCCCAAATTGTGCTGGCCACACAACTGTAATCTTTCATGATGAGCTTCAAGCATGTTCCTGTTCCACTGACCCCACCCAGCCTAAAGTCAAAGGGATGCCCATTAACTGGCTGCACCCAAGCAGCTGTGGCTTCCCTATTCTCTCCCAAACCCTGCAACTCCCTCCCGGTACAGTCAGCGCCAAAGAAACAGGTCGCTGAAAACTAAAAAGTCCACATCCCTAACTGGCAACCCACATCAACCCTAAAAGGTTGAAGAATCATCTAAGATATTTCAGATGCTCTATGAAGAAATTCACTTTAACACTTATAACTTTAAGACTTTGCATACATTACAACAGTGCATTAGTGATACAAGTTGTAAAATACGTTTCCATTCCTTTGGATTTTGCATATGATGGTTTTGCATCAGTCAATGCAGGTAGATTGAGCAAGCTTTTTGTGTTTGTTTTTTTTAAACATGCATTCAACTAGATATAATTCAGAATAGGTTAATACTCCCTTTTTATCATTACAGTTAGCTAAAAAATTGCCAGGCAGTCCACAAAACATAATTTGCTTTAAGACCAACCCACAGAGTCAGCTGGAGACTAACGGCGCTGGGACCTGCTGGGCCGGGATATAGTCGTGTTTAGCTAAGTGTCGAGAGCATTAAGAAGAAAGTCCTGGTTGGAGGCGCAAGGCCTGCAGCACCAGCTGTGGAATCCCCAATGATGTGACTGCACAGCTCCATCCTCACATCTGCAGAAAGGAAGACAGACAGTCACACAGAGCTCTCTGGCACTGCTACTCCAAAATCTCAAGGAGGGCAAGGTTCACCAGGGTCGGAGGGGTCAGCAATGGGCAAAGCTGCTGGACCTGGTTCCCACCTCCTTCCTAGAGACCCCCAATTACACTGGAGCCCTATTTCCTGCAGCAGGCAGGTGTGAGGTTAGAGCATATTCCAAGTAAGGCTCAAGACGGACAGTGTCAACGGCTGGTATTCAATGGTTCCTTCTTTCTTCTACTCTGTAGTGTCCCAATAAAAGCAAAAAATTTAAACACCGCACTGCCTCTGGATCCAGGGTCAGGCATACTTTCCTCATTGAGTATTTAAATATGTAGTAAATGTGCCACTCTCCCATGTAAATGCTCATTCATCAAAGGCTGGCCTAGCCTTCACTGGTCACTTACGCTTGCAGGTGATCACCACTGAGGGGGCACATAGCTGTAAGTGGGTGTTCCTGGGGCCCGGTACGTGGGCACAGTGACCGGGTGAGGGGCGACAGGAGTTGGAGAGTGAGCAGTCAGCAAGGTACCTGGAAGAAAGAGTGGCACGTGACATGAGGCTGACCTCCTGCACGGCTCCACATTGCCTGACACGCACGCAGTCACACAGAGTCCTGGCCTCTTTGCAAGGAGGAAGGTATACAGGAAGAGGGATAGTCTCGACCCAGACGCTGCTGGAACTCTGATTAATCTCCCACACCCAAAAGTTGTATCCATACAGCAAGCTTCCACAGACAGTATGTTTGTAAAAGCCTTTTGTGTGTCCCCTTCATAAAGCACACCCAATAATTTTTAGATGTCGGATGATAGACTATAAAATTTAAAAATGAGCATTATTCAGCCTTAACAAGGACAGAAATTCTGAAACATGCTACAGTATAGATGAACTTTGAGGATATAATGCTAAGAGAAATAAGCCAGTCACTAAAAGACAAATATTGTATGATTCCACTTAGATGAAGTACCCAGAGCAGTCAAATTCAGAGACGGAAAGTAAGTAGAATGGGGCTGGTGGTGCCAGGAGTTGGGGGAGAACAGAGAATGGGGAGTTTGCATTTAATGAATACAGGAGTTTCAGATTTGCAGGATAAAGAAGTTCTGGAGCTCTGTTTCACAACAATGTGAATATACTTAACACTATACTTAACACTACTGAACCATACTTAAAAACGGTTAAGATGGGCTGGGCACAGGGGCTCATGCCTGTAATCCCAACACTCTGGGAGGCTGGGGTGGGTGGACAGCTTAAGCTCAGGAGTTTGAGATGCACCTGGGCTACGAACATAGTGAGAGATCCCAGCTCTACAAAAAAAGTTTTATAATTAGCCAGGTGTAGCAGACGCTTACAGAGGAGGCTAAGAGGGGAGGATGGCTTGAGCCCAAGAATTCCAAACTACAGTGAACCGTGATCGCACCACTGCATTTAAGCCTGGGCAATACGGCAAGACCCTGTCTCAAAAAAAAAAAAAAAAGTTAAGATGGTAAAAACAAATAAGAGGCTGGGAACAGTGACTCACACCTGTAAGCCTAGAGCTCTGGGAGGCAGAGGCAGGTGGATGACCTGAGGTCAGGAGTTTGAGATCAGCCTGGCCAACACGGTGAAATCCCATCTCTACCAAAAAATACAAAAAAAATTAGCCGGGCATGGTGGCGCCTGCCTGTAGTTCCAGCTACTGGGGAGGCTGAGGTAGGAGAATCACTTGAACCCAGGAGGCAGAGGTTGCAGTGAGCCAAGACCATGCCACTGCACTCCATCCTGGGCAACAGGGTGAGATCCTGTCTCAAAAAATATATTAGAAATGTAAAAATAAATTTAAAAAAAAAAGAAGAAATGAGGATTCTAAACTACATGAGCTTCTAAGTTCTTTAAGAGAAATCTATTTTTCCTACAACTGCAGAAACTCTGCAACCACCTGAGTCCATTTATGGACCAGCAACACCTCCAACACAGTGGCCTTCACTCCCTGAGTCCACACCCAACCTGGTGCCCACTGCCCACCCTCCCGGTGCCTCAAACCAGCAGTTTCTGTCTATGCCCAGTCTCCTGTTCCTTGACAGGTAAGTACAGGGAAAACCAAATCAGAGTCTAGGTTGAAGCACACATAATATCCTGGAATGCCTTTCTCTCTGGCATAATTTCCTTACGCTGAAGTGAAGTCCAGAAAAACGAGGAGGGAACAGTATGCTTTTTGTGTGGACACGACGTAAAGGTGGCCATATTCACCCACAGACCAGGAGGTGAATCCATATGGGTGGTCATATGGATTGGGTGGCCATCCAATCCCTAGACATCAGATCAAGCCCCCAGGGCTTCTGTGGAGATGTGCTCACCCTAGTCAGGGGCCTCATCTCTCTATGGTTTATTTTCCTTAGAGCAGGCCTTGGGAAGTCAAGTACGGTAGATAAATGCCAAAGGATTTCTATAGGCAGCTGTTCCTACTATCAACAGAAGACCAGCTCTCCTAAATGAAAACATCCCCATAAAGACAACCTGACCTGCAAAGACGAGTTCCGCTTAAGGGAAGGAAAGAGGGCCAGCCGCCCCTGGCACACAAAGTGTCCTCCTTCCCCTAAAGTTTTACACATCATGGGGGTCGGGGGAGTCTGGGGCACATCCCACATTGCCAAATCGTTCAGTTCACCAACAAAGTGAGCCCATCAGATTTACAGAGGGCTCCAGAAAAGGTCACTCAGGGAAGCAAAGTAAAAGACCATCTGCTGTTTCTTCCCCAAAGAATTTTCTGTCCTTCACACAACTATAGCCATAAAAACCTAGAGCCAAGGGTCAGAGGATTCATGAACTCCCCCTCTCCCAGCTCTAGGGAACACCATAGGACAGACGCCCAGGAACAAGAACTTACCTGCTGACATGGCCATGGTGGTCCCAGCCACCATGCCCATGGTGACCCCATTGCCTCTAGGAGCAGGGATGGGAGCAGGGTACACTGTTGCCGGCATGCCGTTGGGCTGCACCACTGTGGTGTGGTGGATGACGTGAGGAGGTGCTGCATACAGCGGCTGTGTGTAGTACGTGCCTTGCTGTGGAGAGAAGAGGGACAATTGCTACAGGGTCCCAGGGCCCAGGTGGTATCAACCCTTCCCTCATGGCAGTGTGTAGCCAAGCATACCTGTGCGTACGGGCTCTGCTGGGGGTAGGCACTTCGCACAGGGTACACGGCAGTCTGGTAGGGGTTCGGGGAGGAGGAGTATGGCGGCACAGCCCCGCTGGTGGGGGAACAGGACACTTTGTAAGGTGTGCCAGGACTGTAACCTGAAACAAACAAGACAATGGCCTAAGCTCACCCAAGCTGGTCCAGGCACAGGGGAAGGACGCATGCAGGGAGGAGCCAGGCTGCGTGTCAGCCCCACACAACTCACCAGACCTGCTGCCACTGCCGCCACCACTCTCTTCCACCAAGATCTGACTTCATTTCTTACTTTGTGTGCATATGTGCCTGCACGTGTGTGTGGTGGCAGGGTGTTGGGGAGGAGGAAAAAATACCAAAGGAGAACGTTCTACAGATGGAATGCTCACACAAGGACAGGAAATAAAAACTGTCTTGTCCTGTTGGAATTTAAAATTGGTATGGCCTTCCTGGAGCTAAATCTGGCATCAAAAGTATATATGCCTTGTTTTGTTGTTTTTGTTTTTTTTTTTTTGAGACGGAGTCTCCTTCTGTCACCAGGAGGGAGTGCAGTGGCTCAATCTCAGCTCACTACAACCTCCACCTCCCAGGTTCAAGTGATTCTCCTGCCTAAGTCTCCCAAGTAGGTGGGACTACAGGTGTGCACCACCATGCCTGGCCAACTTTGGCATTTTTAGTAGAGATGGGGTTTCACTATGTTAGCCAGGATGGTCTCAATCTCATGACCTCATGATCCATCCGCCTCGGCCTCCCAAAGTGCTGGGATTACAGGCATGAGCCACCGTGCCCAGCCGCATATATGCCTTTGAATCCCATAATTCCACTTCTAGAAGCCCACCTTAAAGCAATACATATGGATATATATATACATTGAAACTTAACTGTAAGCATGCTCATTATGGTGTTGTTACAGCAAAAACAAAGGACAAACTTGCCCAAAACCAGGACTGGCTAAGCACTGTACGGCAAAAAGCCCTCTGGGTCAAGGGAGAAGGCTGAACACACATACTTGCTTTTTCCTCCACACAAAATGACATGAAAATAAAGCAGACTAAGAGAAAAAAGACATAAAACATACCAAGAATGGAAGAGAAGACAGCATGTTGAAGCCTGGAAAGCTGAAGTGGAGGATGATGATTGAGCAGACTCGAGAGAGTGGCACTCTCAGCCAGCAGTGAGGAGCCGCTGGCACCAAGAGAGCCCTTCTGCAAAGCCCTGGAAACTGTTGGCAACCAACTTATCTCCAGAAGCAGATAAAGAGGCCCCATCTCAAAGAGTGGTGGAGTTTGCTGAATAAGCAGTTAGGTGTCCCTTCCTGACCCCAAGAGAGAAGAGCAGTTTGGTCTCAGGGAAGGGAGAGGGTCTCTGGACAGCTATATCCACAGCAGCTATATTCACAATGATCAAAAGCTGGCAATGGCCCAAACACCCACCAGGTGACAGATGGGTAAACACACTGCGGTGCATCCATATAAATCCTACTCAGCAAGCAAAGGGACAAACTGCTGATCCATACAAGCACATGGACGAATCCCAAAGCCACACCATGTGAAAGAAGCCAAACACAAGGACACATGCTAGATGCGTGTCCTGACAGAAGCTCTAAGAAAGACCAACCTAACCCACAGTCATCAAAACCCCAGCAAAGGTGCCAGGGCCAGAAGGGCATGCAAAAACCTTTCCAAAGAGTGCATTCACCCAAATGTAGCGGCGGTCACACAGTTGTGTATGACTGTCCAAACATACCAAACTGTACACTGAAAAGGATTAACTTATAATACGTAAATCAGACCTCCATATAAGTGCTTATGGCATCTCACATCCCCGTGGGCGAGAGCAGGAGGGGTGGAGCACTCACACGCTGTCCGTGTCAGACAGTGCAACTTCTCAAGCCAGACACACGTCCCACAACATCCAGCAATCCACTCCCAAACATTTCCCCTAGAAGAATGAAAACACAGGTCCACAACGGGCTTATAAGAAGTGTTCAATCTTATTCCCAATAGCCAAAAGTGGGAAATAATCCAAATCTTCATCAACAGGACAAAGGATAAATCATGATATGTCTATATAAACATTACTCAGGAATCAAAAGGAAAAAACGTGGATGAATCTCACACCATGCTGAGCTTTACGAAGAAGACAGACACAGTATAGCAAATCCGGCAACAACCCCATTTATTCCCTAACAAAGAAATTTACCTAAGGTGACGGAAATCAGAAAGAGGGGAGAAGGTGAAGAAAGCCTTCTGGAATGATTAAAGAGTTCCATGTTTTATTTGGAGTGGTGGCTCCAGGGGCATGTACAACTGTCAAAACCCCCCAGTTGAGCACTTAATATGCGGGTGTTTTGTGCATATATTATGAAGTTTTAAAAAATGAGCTGAGTATAAAGAATTCTGGGTCACCTGAGCTCAGGAGGTCAAGGGTGCGGTGAGCTGTAATTATGCCACTGCACTCTGCCTGGGCGACAGAGTAAGACTCTGTCTCAAAAAATAATAATAAAAGTTAATTTTTAAAACATGTTACACAACTGGGCTGTGTTTAGCAGTGTGTGTGTGTGTGTGTATTTTTTTTTGAGATGGAGCCTTGCTCTATTGCCTAGGCTCAAGTGTAGTGGTGTAATCTCAGCTCACTGCAGCCTCCGCCTCCTGGGTTCAAGCAATTCTCGTGCCCCAGCCACATGAGTAGCTAGGATTGTAGGCATGTGCCACCACATCCAGCTAATTTTTTTGTAATTTTTAGTAGAGATGGGACTTCGCCATGTTGGCCAGGTAGTCTTGAACTCCTGGCCTCAAATGATCTGCCTGCTTCAGCCTCCCAACATGCTGGGATTTGAGATGTAAGCCTGTATATTATATGCACCTGGTCCACATATTTCAATCTGAAAGAGAATAATTGGCCCCCTAAGAAATTCACCAGTCTGGGGCCTTTTGACTGAGGTACCAGTGTAATTCTGTGATATGGATATATTGCACAGAGCTGAAGTCTGGGCTTTTCCACCTAAATACAGCACTGTATCAATTAAGTAACATGAAGTCCTCAATGTCAGCCTTCTTAGACTCCCCTGCATGCCCCTTCATGGTCTCACAGTGGAAGATGCTGTGACTGAGATCCGTGGCAGGTCCAACAACAGGTGGTCCTGTCCTAAGCAGCAGAGTGGGTGCTCACAGCCAGATTCGTCTGCATCCAGAGTCCTGACCCTTCTACCCAAACCAGGCAGGTCCTAACTTCAGCTAGTCTCTACCAGAAGAAAGAAAAGATCCCTCCAGGGCTCCCTGTATTTTCAAATTCACTCACCACTATGTTAACCATAAATAGAAACATTGCCAAAATGTGAATATACCAACTTTGAATACTGGTGCTTGGCTAAAGGAGAGCAGAATACACCGATTTTCCACTGGGATTTGGAAAAGCAAGTCTCAAGAGCAGTTACAGAGTCCCCTCCTCTGGCCGCTCATCCCCTTTAAGAAGGCTAAAAAGGGACAAGACAAGAGCAGTTAAGAGTCCCCTCCTCTGGTCGCTCATCCCCTTTAAGAAGGCTAAAAAGGGACAAGACAAGAGCAGTTAGAGTCCCCTCCTCTGGCCGCCCATCCCCTTTAAGAAGGCTAAAAAGGGAGAGAGAGATCCAAGATGGACGATTACTAGCAGCTCAGGATTGCAGCTCCCAGTGAAAGTGCAGATAGCGAGTGGACGCCACACTTCCAGACGAATTTTTGTTGCCCACAGACCAGGAGATTCCCAGTAGAGGAGCCCCATGGGTCGCCAGCACGACCCTTTTGGCTGGCGCGGCGGTTCTTGGTGCGGAGTAAACGGGACTGGGTGTCCTTCTGGATGATGTTTGGAGCTCTGGGAAGGCAGAGATGCCCATTCAGCTGATTGAAAAAGGGACTGAAGAGGAAAGCCAGACCAGAGACTCCCAGGCAGAAAAGCACCACGAATCTCAACGCCGCTGTTTCAGCCGGCGTTGCGGGTCACCACAGTGAAAATTACATAGATTCCGGCACTGGGAATCAACAAGCTGGACAACCACTCAGAGACCTAATTTGAAAGTCAGTAATTACAAAGAAGATAGGTAGATAAATCCACAAAGATGGGAAGAAACCAGGGCAAAAAGACTGAGAACACCCAAAATCAGAATGTCTCTCCTTCTACAGAGGATGGCAGTTCCTCAACAGCAACAGAACAAGGCCTAATGGAAAAAGAGTGTGATGAACTCACAGAATCAGGCTTCAGAAGGTGGACAGTAAGAAACTTCTGTGAGCTAAAAGAACATGTTCTAACCCAATGTAAAGAAACTAAGAACTTTGAAAAAAGGTTTGACGAAATGCTGATGAGAATAGACAATTTCGAGAGGAATATAAATGAATTAATGGAGCTGAAAAACAATACAAGAAATCCACGAAGTATACACAAGTTTTAACAGTTGAATTGATCAAGCAGAAGAAAGGATATCAGAGGTCGAAGACCAACTTAATGAAATGAAACTAGAAGACAAGATTAGAGAAAAAAGGGTAAAAAGGAATGAGCAAAGCCTCCAAGAAATATGGGACTATGTGAAAAGACTAATTTACGTTTAATAGGTGTACCTGAATGTGACGAAGAGAATGAATCCAAGCTGGAAAATATTCTTCAGGATATTATCCAGGAAAACTTTCCTAACCTGGTAAGGTATGACAACACTCAACTCCAGGCAATTCAGAGAATGCCACAAAGATATTCCTCAAGAAGAGCAACCCCAAGACGCATAATCGTCAGATTTACTCAGCTTGAAATAAAGGAGAAAATACTAAGGGCAGCCAGAGAGAAAGGTCAGGTTACCCATAAAGGGAAGCCTATCAGACTCACAGCAGATCTCTCAGTAGAAACCCTACAAGCCAGAAGAGAGTGGGGGTTAATATTCAACATCCGTAAAGAAAAGAACTTTCAACCCAGAATTTCATATCCAGTCAAACTAAGTTTCACAGGTGAAGGAAAAATAAAATTTTTTGCAAATACGCAAGAACTCAGAGATTTCATCACCACCAGGGCTGCTTTACAACAACTTCTGAAAGATGCACTATACACAGAAAGGAACAACCAGTATCAGTTATCCCAAAAACTTACCAAAAGATAAAGAGTAGCACCATAATGAAGAATCTACATCAATTAACAGGCAAAACAGCCAGCTAGCATCAAATGAAAGTATTAAACTCACATGTATTAATATTAATCCTAAATTTAAATGGATTAAATGCCCCAATCAAAACATACAGTTAGACAAACTGAATAAAAAGTTAAAACCCATCGGTACAGTGTATCCAGACTTATATGTAAGGACATACAAAGACTCAAAATAAAGGGATGGAGGAAGATTCACCAACCTAATGGAGAGCAAATAAACAAAAACAAAAACAAAAAACAGGAGTTGTAATTTTTGTCCCTGATAAAATAGACTATATAAGCAACAAAGACTATAATAAACAAAGAAAGACATTACACAATGGTAAAGGATGGAAGCAACAAGAAGAGTTAGCGATCCTAAATATATATGCACCCAATATAGGAGCACCCAGATACATAAGCTAAGTTCTTAATGACTTATAAAGAGACTTAGACTCCTGCACAATAATAGTGGGAGACTTTAACACTACATTGTCAATATTAGACAGATCAATGAGACAGAAAATTAACAAGGACATCCACGACTTGAACTCAGACATGGAACAAGTAAATTTAATAAATATTTACAGAATTCATCACCTCATATCCACAAAACATATATTTTTCTCAATATCATATTACACCTATTCTGAAAGTGACCACATAATTGGAACTAAATTACTTCTCAGTAATTGCATAGCATTCCACAGATTTAAATGAAATATTGGTTGGCTGTTTGTTATTTTCTTCCCTTATTCCTTCCTGTCTCCATTGTTAAGTATAATGATTGGTATAAAGAGGTCTTTAATACCTATATTTAGATTACATACTAGCCTGAGCAATAGAGCAAGATTCTCATTCTCTCTCCACCTTTCTCCATTTATTCTTCCTCCTTTTTCCTCTTTTTTATCCTTCTTTTTCTTTTTCTAAAAAAAAAAAGAATAAAGAAAAGAACTTTCAACCCAGAATTTCATATCCAGCCAAACTAAGCTTCATAAGTGAAGGAGAAATAAAATCCTTTACAGACAAGCAATTACTGAGAGATTGTGTCACCACCAGACCTGCCCTACAAGAGCTCCGGAAAGAAACCTTAAGTATGGAAAGGAACAAGTACCAGTCACTGCAAAAGCAAATCAGTTGGCAAAGACCAAAAATGGAATGAAGTAAATGAGTCAACTAACGGGAAAGAAAACCAGTCAGTAACAAAATGGCAGGATCAAATTTCACACATAACAATATTAATATTGAATGTAAACGGCCTAAATGCCCCAATGAAAAGACACAGACTGGCAAACTGGATAAAAAGTCAAAATCCATCTGTGTACTGTATTCAGGAACCCCATCTCACATACAAAGACACACATAGACTCAAAATGAAGGGATGGAAGATTTACGAAGCAAATAGAGAACGAAAAAAAGCAGGGGTTGCAATCCTAGTCTCTGATAAAATGCACTTCAGACCAACAAAGATCAAAAAGAGACAAAGAAGGACACTACATAATGGTAAAAGGATCAATCCAACAAGAAGAGCTAACCTAAATATATACGCACCCAACACAGGAGTACACAGATACATAAAGCAAGTTCTTAATGACCTAAAATGAGATTTAATCTTCCACACAATAATAGTGGAACACTTCAACACTCCACTGTCAATATTAGACAGATCAAGGAAACAGAAAATTAACAAGGATATCCAGGACTTGAATGCAGAGCTGGACCAAGCAGACCTAACAGACATATACAGCATGATCCACCCCAAATCCACAGAACATACATTTTTCTCAGCACCACATTGCACTTACTCTAAAATTGACCACATCATTGGAAGCAAATCACTCCTCAGCAAATGCAAAAGAACGGAAATCACTACAAACCACTGCTCGACAAAATAAGAGAGGACACAAACAGATGGAAAAACATTCCATGATCACGGTTAGGAAGAATTAATGTTGTGATAATGGCCATACTGCCCAAAGTAATTTATAGATTCAATGCATCCTCATCAAGCTACCAATGACCTTCTTCACAGAACTGGAAAAAACCATTTTAACCTTCACATGCAATCACAAGAGAGCCCACGTAGCCAAGACAATCCTAAGCAAAAAGAACAAGGCCGGAGGCATCACATTGCCAGACTTCAAAGTATACTACAAAGCTACAGTGATCAAAAGAGCATGGTACTGGTACCAAAGCAGAGACATAGACCAATGAAACAGATAAGAGGCCCCAGGAGCAACACCACACATCTACAACCAACTGATCTTTGACAAACCCAACAAAAACAAGCAATGGGCAAAGGACTCCATGTTTAATAAATGGTGTTGGGAAAACTGGCTAGCAATATGCAGAAAGCAGAAACTGGACCCCTATCTGTCACCTTACACTAAAATTAACTCCAGATGGATTAAAGATTTAAACATAAAACCTAACACCATACAAACAGTAGAAGAAAATGTAGGCAAAACCATCCGGGACATAGGCGTAGGCAAAGACTTCATGACTAAAACACCAAAAGCAATGGCAATAAAAGCCAAGATGGACAAATGGGATGTAATTAAAATTCAGAGCTTCTGTACAGCAAAAGAAACCATCATTAGAGTGAATCAGCAAACAACAGAATGGGAAAAATTTTTTTACAATCTGCCCATGTGACAAAGGGCTAATATCCAGAATCTACAAAGAACTAAAACAAATATACAAGAAAAAAACAAACAAACCCATTCAAAAGTGGGCAAAAGATATGAGAGACACTTTTCAAAAGAAGGCTTATATGAGGCCAATAAACATATGAAAAAATGCTCATCATCACTGGTCATTAAAGAAATGCAAATCAAAACCACATTGAGATACCATCTCATGCCAGTTAGAATGGCGATCATTAAAAAATCTGGAGACAACAGATGCTGAGAGGATGTGGAGAAACAGGAACACTTTTACACTATTGGTGGGAGTGTAAATTAGTTCAACCATTGTGGAAGACAGTGTGGCGATTCCTCAAAGACCCAGAAATAGAAATTCTATTTGACCCAGCAATCCCATTACTGAGTATAGACTCAAAGAACTATAAATTGTTCTACCATAAGGACACATGCACACGTATGTTCATTGCATCCTTGTGTACAATAACAAAAACCTGGAACCAACCCAAATGCCCATCAATGATAGACTGAATAAAGAAAATGTGGTACATATACACCATGGAATACTATGCAGCCATAAAAAATGATGAATTCGTGTCCTTTGTAGGGACATGGATGAATCTGGAAACCATCATTCTCAGCAAACTGACACAAGAACAGAAAGCCAAACACCGTATGTTCTCACACATAGGTGGGTGTTGAACATGAGAACACGTGGACTCAGGGAGAGGAGCAATTAAGGAGGGTAGGGAAGAGGCAGCTGGGGGTAGGGAGGGAGGTGAGGGTGGGGAGGGATAACATGGGGGGAAATGCCAGATATAGTATGCACCTAAAGTAAAATAAATAAATTTTAAAAACTAAAAATAAATAAAAAGTAACAACTAATATTGTAAAAGTTTTTAGATAAATTTTACTGAGAGTAAAAATAATAGTGTATTTCTGAAGGTCAAGGTTTGCTGTGTATGTGAAAAGTCATTAATATATTTAAACATTTTAATCTAGCCATTCGACTTCTAAAAATGTATTCTGATAACATAATCAGAAATACACAGAAGCTTTTATAAAAAATTACTCTTATGGCATGTTATATACTATAATACAAAATTAAGATAGAGTATTTAATGGATAGTATGTCATGTAGCCATTTTATAGGTTGTTATTTATGCTAGAAATAGAATAACCTTGTTTATTAAAAAAAAAGCAGTCAAAAACTCATGACTAATTTCTTCTTTTTTTCCTTTAGACAAAATACCTCTAAATTCAAAGCAATGTGTCTAATTGTTAATTTGAAAGAAGTATACAATAAATATACTGTGTCAAAAAATCAGGAAATACAGGAGAAATATGGGTAAAATATGTCATCTGGGGAGCATAACATTAAAAGTTACCCTCTAAACATTTAGCAATTGTATTAGCAAATTGATTTTTTTTAAATAGTACTCTCCTGTATCATGACTACTATTTATTTCCATTACCTAATTCGCAGAACACATGCGGTGTTTCTACCTGCTGTGTACACTATTTAAGCCTTTATAACACCAACCTTTTAACTTAGCAAACCCCTTTAAGTACTTTTTGTGTTGGAAAACTACATAATATTATAAATTAAGGACTCAGTTTCTGTAATTCATTCAAAGGCAATTATACATAATTCTTATTATTTTGTAATTCATTTCTTTGAAAATATGAGATGGAGATTTAAAATTCTATTGAGTGATTTTATCCCCAAACCTCAGACTCATTCTGTCCTATTAATGTCTGTCATCATCACATTAGAGATATATAAGGAAAATTATTATCAACCCCTCCCCACTTCTACCTCAAACTAATTCACCCCAGGTACTCAGTTGAAAAATGACGATAGAAAGAGAGAAAGAAGACAAATGAGAGGGGAAATAATTCTGAAGTAAAAAATAAGAAAACTTTTAAGCTTGAATGTCATGCATCTGAATATCTCCATACTGCCAAAGTCCTTCAAGTGCACAGCAGACACACCAAAGCAGAATCATTGCTATGAAATTTTAGAACATAAGTGCCAAAGACTTACAATCTTCCAAAATGAAAGACACATTTTGATAAAAGTATACACATTGTTGATACAATACTTAAAAATTTTTTTCAACTTTTTTGAAAACTGCAGACGTAGAGATACAATTCTTCACCAGATATAAACTGTCCAGAGAAAAGTCGGTCTTGGACAAGCCAGCATGGGACACAAAGCAGAGGATCAGCAAAACCTCTGCTTGTGAAGCAGAACATCTGCACAGAAATTACTAATACAGAACTATATGCCATAGTAATTGAGTTTTGTGGACTGTGAATGTATTATGTGTCTACAAATATGCTTGATTGTTTTCAAATGATTAATTATAACTTGATAATAGGATTTCATTCATTCTTATAAATCATTTGGTGTTATTTACAAAGTCCTATGGAACACAATTCTTTAAGATATCATCAAATAGAAAGTAAAACAAGAGATTTAATATTTGGCTTCATTTCTAGGTTAAAGTATTTTAAATATTTGTTCTGAATAAATTTACTGAAAGCGAAGTCTACTCAAGCAAGGACCATTTCTGGTTTGTTTAAATAATTAAGTAGTTTTGGATACTAGATAAGTCTTTGTCTAAGTATCCGAGAGCAAGACTAAATTGCATTGCACTGGCCACGTAGGAGACACTAAGTAGAGTCCCTGTTATTTGGCATTATATTTTATATGTATTTGATTGATAGTTCAGTGCCCCTAAATATAGATTATCTTAACCAGGCAGGAGTGTTGGCTGGTATAATTAGTGGTTTATTCTTATGGGACAGGACAGTAATGTTGATCTGGATGTCAGCAGTTTTGATTGCTCCTGAATCTTTTGAACAGGACAGCACCTATACTGAATTATGCCTTTACCATTTGACCTCATTTAATATTATGTCCTCTTTATATTAGTCACAATGTTGAGCCAGGGCTCAAACATATACATTTTTGGGGTACCCAATTCAGTCCGTAACAGGTCCTGAGTAACTCAAACCTTATTAGGTATTTTGAAAAGTCAAAGAGTTCAGCTAGTGAAATGCCTTATACATTCTTCAATCAATTAACTATTTCTGCAATTCCAATAGATGAATTTATATTTTGAGGGGAGCACTGGATGAAAGTTACCATTTAAAATGATCCAGAAAAATGAAAATAGGGTTTTGTGAGTATTCTGCATATTTTTATTTTTGTTCTTTAATGAAAGATTCAGGAATGACTCTTGCTCTTTTTTGCTATTGCTGTGTAGGAATGTGAGATTTGAAATTGCTTTAGTAATTTTACTAACAGCCTGAGAGGGGGATAACAGACCAAAACACAATTGATAGAGAAATGGAGCCAAAGCCAATGCAATGAGACAGTCCTGAAGTCCACACTGACACTCTAATTTCTGATAAGTGTGCCAGAAAATTGACTTGGTATTTAAAACAGTTTGTGTTTGTTTTTCTGTTACCTGTACCTTAAATGATCCTAACAGATGCGGCAGGGCAACAGAATCTCCAGGAGTTAAAAACAAGTTCGCTATTTCAAAAATATTTTTCCTGTCAAAATTATTAACTTACATGTGAGGGCAAAAACAAACCTGTCAGCAAAAAAAATCTTTCAGACAAAAAGATCTAAGTTTCACAGCAAGAGCTTGTAGGACAAGTGTCTGAGTTACAGTCCAGGTTCATTACTTGCTGCAGGTTCTCTTCTCTTATGGGTGTTCTGAGGATTATATGAAATAATACCTGTAAAGTGCTTAGAACATTGCCTGTCATGTAGTACACACTCGATACATATTAGCAATTTTTGTGATTTTTAAAGATTGAGAGTATAAGCTTTTTAAAGATTGTCATAGAAAAGAAAGAATATAATTAAAGCCTATTTTCATGATGGAATTACGTATCTTCGGCTATACTTCCATGAAGCTACCACAAGTTAGTATAAATCTTAATCTGAGAATCGCTGGGTTACAGAAAGCGACCTTGTTTCAGAGACTGTTGGCTGTCCCTAGAGATGTATACTCCCTTTTCCATTGTGTATAGTTGTTGCTGAGAATCAACAATTCAGCGAAGGAGTCCACATTCTAACCTTCCTTGTGTTTAGATGACATTATATAACTATTTCTAACCAAAGAAATATTAGTATAAATGGTGTAAATTACTTTGTATTAAAGATTTTACCCTGGCCAGAGAAAAGTCTGACTTTCCCATTGCCTCTAAGGTAATCTCTAAAGACTTGGAATATCCTGCATGAAAAATATGCCTTTGTTTACCTAAAGGTTTCTGGCCACACCTGATAGTCTAATAACGTGATAAAAGGTGAGGTCTTTGGGTCCCATGGTAACAGCTTGACCTACAGAGAATATGGAGACATAAGTCAGCCACATAGTTGGTAAGACAGATTCATGTCACCAGGCTCTAATTAAAACTCTAGACACTAAGACTTGGGTTATCTTCACTGGAGGTTAAATACTATACACACATTGTCACAGATCTCCTCTGGTTAAGCACCGTCTATGACTCCACTGGAAGAGAAGAACAGGAAGCTCCACATATAGAATTTTTCTAGATTTCTGTCCCATGCATTTGTTCCCTTCATTGTATTTAATCTTTATCATTTCACTGTTATAACTCTAACTCTGGGTATAACCATTTTCAATGACTTCTATGAATACTTCTAGTAACTTATCTAACCTGAGGGAAGTCTTGGGGACCACTGAACTCTGCAGGTGTTATTAGAAGTGAGGGTAGTTTTAAGGGCTATTCCTTAACTTCACAGTCATTTTCTGGCTAAAGAGTTTTAAAAGTATGTAATCTCCTCCAAATGTAGATTTTGTTAACTAAGTTGATCTAAAGAATTTCAAGGCATAGGGACTAATGGAGCCTCAAGACAAAAGGAGCCTGGAATACAAACCAGGTTTGCACACACATCAACATTGTATTTTTTCATAAGCAAAAAGTAAATTTCCATTTATTTAAGTAATTGGAATGTTGCTATGTATTATAACAATCTTGCCATAATTAATATGTTTCTTAGCCAGATTTTACTTTCTTTGAGGCATGAAAAGATGGCATGTAAGTTTAAACAACAACAACAAAAATAAACAAACTTTTTGCTGATATATCAAATAATGGCAGTCACTGTTATTTTACTGAATTTTGAATCTATGTTTTCTGCGTATTTTATGTCTGATATTCTAATAGATGCTATTAGAGTTACTTTAAGTAATAAAAATAGTTTGCTGGTAATATCTATTCCCACTTCAGATAGAAACAATACCCCTTCTACCACTTATTTTTTTCAATTATAAAGTCTCCAATTTAACATATGATATGAATGAGCAAGTATTATCACCTTACAACCTCTACAAATTATTTTAAAAGACAGTAATTTTTAACTTTATTTAAAGCAACCAAATCACTTATCTACAAGGTAGAATTTAGTTCTGCTTTATTGTTCCATTATTTCCACAAGTATAATTGCCTAATAATTTACTCTATTTTTCTCTCATTCCAATTAGAATTCTCTTTGAAGTTTCCTGATCATTGAAACAAAGCCCTAGGTTTTTAGCTCTATGTAGCCAGTAGTGATTCAAATGTCAGTGCTGCAGGCTGTGAAACATCTTTTTTCATTAGCTTGAATAAAGTGACTTATTTAGCTTGCTATCTTGCAATTCTGAATGTTTAATGCCTGCTGAAGATTTGCAGCTGAGATAACATCATTCTTCACACTCTGAACTTTTCAAATATTTTTTAACTCAATATGAACAAAGAGTAGCAATCTCATACCATATTTTAAGCTTTTATAGAAAGTACAGGCTATGATAAGATGATAAAACGGGAGACATTGTCTTTTATCTACAGTTAGAGCTAAGAATATCAACATATTGTATCTGTTTATGTAAAAAGAAATCCAGAATCACCAATAGATGGCCATCCTCTTGAAGGTGTAATATTTTGCTTGTTTTAAAAATTGTAGGCAGTATGTACCAAATGAAAATGGAAAATCTACATTCTGTGGCTCCTCTTTATAGCTGTGTTAATAAAAGTTTGGAAATAAGTGAACTTATAAAAAATGGAAAATTTCCTAAGTAAGCAAAATGAAACCACGTTTTATTTCTGTGTCTTGTTTGAACAGATTATTAGATGCAAATTTGAAATTTATAGTTTTCACTAGGTTTTGTGAAGATAGAGACATATCTATAATGCCTCTGGGCAAGCGGCATTGCTTGCATATCATATCAGAATTTTTGACTAATGAGAAATATGATTCAAGCCTTTTAAAATTATTTTTGTGTCACTGTAACTTTTTCTCTTACTCTCACTCTGCTCATTTCAATGAGATAGGATTTCCTTAGGATGCAAGGATGGAAGACAGAAAGAGGACGATCTTCCTTCTCTCCCTCATATACCGTGGGTATCTGCTAGGAAAGAGGGGAACCAGGAAAGCCTGCTCCCTCCTCTTTCTAGATGGATAGCCATTCACCTTCAGTCTGTACCCTTTTGGAATGCATCCTGAATCCCTGAGAATCCTTTGAAAACATGCCTTCTTCTTTCCTTTCTCCTCCTCAGTTCTCTCTACATGGACAGGTGACTGTGTCTCCGTACTACGGGATACTCCCCTCAGATGTGTCCTCCAAACTGGAAAGAGTTAATTTTCCAAACGTTAAACTGGTGGGCCTAGGATTGTACTCAGCGGACAGTAACCCAGAAGCCCAACACGCCAGCAAAAGGGAAAAGGTTTCCTTTACCAGTCAGGCTTTTGCCTTCCCTCTCCCTGTGCAAGCTGGTAAAAGGCCTCAGAATTTATGAGCTGCTCTTATCCGCTCCCTTGTTTCGTTTTGATACATGTTTTCTAATAAACTGGTTCGTTTGTTCGTCACTTCAGGACCTCAGACTCCAAACAGTCCCAGAACCGGAGCCTCTGAGGATGGCCCCTTCTGCGGGAGCCCTCAGGGGTGTCTGAGGGAGCTCTGACTGCCGCTTCCCCAAAACAGCGCCCCTTTTAGCAGGAAGCAGTTAAGATGGGTCTTCCTCCTTATCCTTCTTCTCATGGCAGTCAGATGCACTTCCTTGGAGGGCGGAACGAGACAGCCACGTGCCAGGGGTCCCAGGAGAATCTCCAACCAGCCTGGCCACTGCGGAAGCGCCTCCGAAGTTCACCACACTTGCCGCGGAGAGGACCGCGGCCCCTCCTCTTCCGGTGTGGAACCTGGGACGGCGTCGCCGGCCGGAAGTGCTCTAGCAGAAGATTCCGGCCTGGAGAAGGATCCGTGTTCCCTCATTTCCCCCCTTTTCACCCAATAAAACCCTGCGTTATTCACCTTTTAAACCATCAGCGACCCTAAGTTTTTGTGGCCGTGGGAGAGACAAGAACACCATCTTTAGTTGAACTAAGGAAAAGACCTGCAACACATCCATCCGTCTATACGAGGAGACAGGAAAGAACTACGTCAGATTTTTACTTTACTGTCTTCAACAGGGTGATGTGTTATACCATACCCACCCCTGACGTTTTTCTTTCCTGCCTAGAATATACCATGTGTTCAGCATGATCTCTGATGTTGGTGATGATGAGTGTAATAGATGAAGTCTATACACTAGGTAAATGTTATATGTTTCAATAGTTTGGCATAACTGACATCAACATTAAGGAAATTGTGTATCTTTAAGTGAAACAAAATATCAGAGAAATAGCTCTTCATAAAGCAGGGTACGATAAGCATAAACTTGATCATATTAAAGGCAGTGTAGTACCACTTAAAGAAATAACTTTCTACATGAGATTACCTACTCAGCTTTAATTATATCTGTATAAATTAAGCATAATAATAAAAATTCAATTGTGTGGGCACTAAATAACACAGAGTCAAATTTATATGATGGCTTATTGAAAATGTATGTAACATTTGGCATCTGACAATGTACTACAGCAATAGAACCAAACATTACAATAGCTTACATAAGGTAGAATTGTATTTCTATCTCATATAATTATGAAGAAGTTGGCGATTACTCCAGTTAGTTTAAGGATAACAGGTATCTGTTTCATATTAAATACATGGCTTTTAGCTTTTTATTTTTACTTGTTCCTGACATGATTTTTGCATCCAGCAAGTGAGCAAGGAATGGAAGCACAAGGACTATGAACTCACATTGCAATTAAGTGTATACGGGTTCAGGTCCATTGATGTGCCAGCTAGGAGGCTGTTAAGGAGCCTAAACTTAGAAGGGTCCCTACATTGGTTAGTACTTTGCTGTCACTTTCTTGAAATTCATAATAATTTTTGAACAAGGCTCTGCATTTTTATTTTGCATTGAACCCTGAAACTTATCTTTGTAGCCCTGAGAAAATGGCCGAGGCATGCATTCCCCAGTCATTTTAAATCTCTACTGGCCAAAATTTGGTACAGCCACAACTTTGCCACATGAAATGCTGAAGAATGTAATAGCTTGCTGGCAGCCAAGGAAAGCTAAAAGCCAGGAGTTTGATATTAAAAGGAAAAAAGAATAAATATTAACTTACATCTACTAACAGTCTCAGCCAATGTCTGTGTTTTTTTGTTGTTGTTGTTTCTCTTTTTTTTTTTTATTCTCAGAACCCAGCAATATGACAGGCACATAGTTGGTGGCTATATTTTTTGTTGAGGAAATAAATACATGGCTCAATAATGAGATCAATAAAACCAAACAATTTTTTTTTTTTGAGACAGAGTGTTGCTCTGTAGCCAGGCACCAGGCAGGAGCACAGTGGAGCAGCCTTGGCTCACTGCAACCTCCGCCTCCAGGGTTCAAGCAATTTTCCAGCCTCAGCCTCCCTAGTAGCTGGGACTACAGGCACGTGCCACCACGCCCAGCTAATGTTTGTATTTTTTAGTAGACAGGGGCTTTCATCACGTTGGCCAGGATGATTTTGATCTCTTGACCTCGTGATCCACCCACCTCGGTCTCCCAAAGTGCTGGGATTACAGGCTTGAGCCACTGCGCCCAGCCTAAATCTTTTAATTTTAGGTACACGTATGTCATCAAAAGGATATTAGAAAATGAGATTGGCTCAATCTAGTACAATTTATTATTACATAAATATTTCCAAAGATTAGAAAATACTTTCAAAATTCCAGGTTCATAACAGATAAAAGCAGATAAGTAACATGCCTATGGAGACATAAATAATGTTTGGTCAAACTATGATCCAGAGGTACAAAATCTCACACTCTGATTATTAGAGAATGTATGAAATTACTCCTGGTAAAAGTAGTCTTAACTTGGAAACATTTTGGCATCATACCTTTTTTTACCGTAACCACCTTAACTAAGAGTAATATGTTTTCTAAAAATAGTGTTAGGACAATTACATGTGATTCTAGGTTCCCAGATAATAGATTATTCCTGGTGAAATTAACATAATCACAAACATTTTAGCAATATAGAGTCATTTGGTATAAAGCAAAACAAACTTAAGTGTCAAAATAATCACTGCTGTTTGTTATTACTACTGCATAAAGTAACTGATGGTCATTTTGATTACTTAGTATACTTGTGTAAGGAATTTAGGAGAAGCTGCATCAAAGAATTACGTAAAAGAGTTTGAAGGCATAAAAAGTGTACAAAGTTTGCGTTTCTGAAAAATATCCTTATGAAAAACTATTTAGTCCCTGCTAAATTACTGAATAAAGTATTAGCGTAATTTGTAAATTGTAAATTTTATGCTCATTACTATGAAAATACATTAGAGTACTTAGATGTTTAATTGGAGGATACATTAGAGGAAAAGTAATGCATAGAAGGCATTATTATATTAGAGTGAAGTCTGAACAAAAATAAAAGACTTTAATTGTAATGACTCAAACAGGAGATAAATTTATTTCTGTCTTATGTAATGTGCAGGATATATATTTGGAATCCACTCAAATTAGTTATGTCAGGAGTAGTTAGGGGCTCTCAAAACTACCTCAAAACATGATTTTTAAGGTTGTTCCTTTCATGGCCATCCACAGGCAAGAAGAAAAGTAAGAGTGAGTTCAGGTCAAGTTTCTTTTAAGTAAGTGAAATAGAAGTTGTTGTTTTCTACTAACATTTTGTTGGTGAGGATTTAGACATATAGTAAACTACTTACAAATGAGAAAAGAAAATGTAATCTAGCTGAGAAGCTTTGTACTTAGGAAAAAAGAAAAGATTACTTTGAGGGAATATTTAAGTATTGTAACAATGCTTCCCAAAATATATTATTTAAGATTATAAAATTATGTTGAAAATGATTTTTACTTATGGAATTTCTAGCAATACTCTGAACATCCCATGGAATTATCATTTCTTAAACTGCTTTTATTTGGAAGAATTTAGATTTACAGAAAAATTTATAAATATAGGACAGAGTTTCTATATACTCCACTCCATTTCCATGTTGTTAATTTCTTTAATGCATTAAATTAAATATCTGTTACAATTAATAAATATTAATCCATCAAATTAACTAAACTCTATACTTTATTCAGATTTCCTTAGCTTTTATTTACTGTCCTTCATTCACTACTAGTACACATGAGAGTAATGGCTTTTTTATATTAACTTTGTGTCCTTGCTCTGTTAGCTAACAGAGTCTAGATGCAATGACAATCCTGTAGCAATGAGCACATCCAGTGCTAACTAGATCTTGGTTAATACCATTTCACAAAAAAAGTTAAAAAAAAAAAGTGTCCTTAGAGAAATACCTGGTTCTCTAAGGCAGAATGACTGGGACAGGAAATAATACAAGGTCAGCCAGTGATAGAACATAACTCTCCACTCACTGAGTGCAGGGTATGCACAGTGACTTTGTTTGAAACAGTAGGGTATGGAAAGGAAGAAAAAAGAGTGAGCTTTTAGGGTAGACCCCAGACAAAGACTACATCAGTCAGGTGATCAAGGAAAACACCTTGATAATTTATGCTGATAGTAAATACCCTTAATATAACATAATGAAATGGGTCTATGTGGTCTTCTCCCAAAAAACATACAGCTGCAGTCTAATTATGACAAAAATGTATATTCTGCCTATGTTGAATGCAATATTCTATAAATTTCAATAGGATCAAGTTGATTGGCAGTTGTGCAAGGTTCAGCTGTGTTTTAACTGATTTTCTTCCTGCTTGATCTATTTACTTCAGGATAGGTATTGAAAACTCAAACTATAGTAGTAGATTTTTCTTTTCAATTACATAAACTTCTGTCTTATATGTTTTGATGCTCTATTAGTTTGTACAAGTTTGCTATGTCTTCTTGGAGAATTGTCCCTTTTTTCATTATGTAATGTTTGTCTTTACTCTGAACATTTTTCTTGGTCTGAAGCCTGTTTCTTCAACAATGAATATAGCTACTTCAGCCTTCTTTTGACTGACATTAGTATATAATATATTTTTCTATTCCTTTACTTTTAAGTTTAATTTTTATATAAGTGGACTTCTTTTAGAAAATATATAGTTAAATCTTTTTTGTTGATTATGACAATCTGACCTGTTATATTTAGACCATTTGCATTTAATTTGATTGTTGAATTACATAGATTAATATCTACTAGTTTTCTAATTGTTTTTATTGTACTTACTCTCTATTTTTCCTGTTTTTGCTTTTTCTGCTTTTGAGAACTTTTACCATCCCATTTATCTTTTTTTCTTTTTTTTTTTTTTTAGCATATCTGTTTCAGCATATACTACTTTAAAATATATATTTTATTGGGAGGTTGAGGTGGGCAGATTACTTGAGGTCTGGAGTTTGAGACCAAATGACCAACATGGGGAAACCCCATTCTTTACGGAAAATACAGAATTAGCTGGGCGGGGTGGTGCATGCCTGTAATCTCAGCCACTTGGGAGTCTGAGGTAGGAGAATCGCTTGAACCCGCAGGGCAGAGGTTGCAGTGAGCCAAGATCGCGCCATTGCACTCCACCCAGGACAACAAGAGTGAAACTCTGTCTCAAAAAAAAAAAAAGATACATATAGGGGCTGGGCGTGGTGGCTCACGCCTGTATTCCCAGCACGTTGGGAGGCCCAGGTGGGCGGATCACGAGGTCAAGAGATTGAGACCATCCTGGCCAACCTAGTGAAACCTCGTCTCTACTAAAAATAACAAAAAAAATTAGCTGAGCGTGGTTGTGCGCACCTGTAGTCCCAGCTACTTGGAAGGCTGAGACAGGAGAATTGCTTGAACCCAGGATACGGAGGTTGCAGTGAGCTGGGATCACGCCACTGAACTCCAGCCTGCAGCCTGGTGCCTGGTGACAGAGTGAGACTCTGTCTCAAAAAAAAAAAAAAAGTATATATATGTGAATTTTCTTGAGGTTGTAATATAGATTTTTAACTATCTTAACTCCAACATTAAATGACACTATACAGCATCATGTTAGTACAGGTATGTTGTAACAGAATGGTTAAGAAATATCTAGATTTTGCAAGTTCAAAAGAAAATAATATAAATTGATGAGAAAATATCTATAAAATAGTACCATCTATTAAACTATTTGTGAATTTAGCATAGAAAATTATAGACTGAAATATTCTGGAAGGTTGGGGGCCACAAAAAAAGTTAAGTATTACATAAAGACATTATATAATTTATATGTATTTTATAAATTGTGTCATAATTTACTAGAATTCTCTGTCCAAGGGAAACAAGACAATATCATAAACTAGTGTCAAGATCATAGAGTTTTCACAAACATAACTAAGATAACACATTTTACACATTTCCACCTCTTCCCCATAAGTAATAAAACACTTTCTAAATATTGTAATTTATTTCACATAATTTATAACTACAATCTTCTGCATTTAAATGATTTGAGTATAATATTTGTATTAGTCTTAATATTTAAACATTTTTAAGAAAGATATATTTTTATACTTATTAAAGCTATGTATAATCATCATATAAATATTAGAGAATCTGGCCGGGCATTTCGGGAGCCCGAGGTGGGTGGATCACCTGAGGTCAGGAGTTCCACACCAGCCTGGCCAACATGGCGAAACCCCATCTCTACTAAAAATACAAAAATTGGCCATGAGTGGTGTCAGGTGCCTTTAATCCTAGCTGCATGGGATGCTGAGGCAGGGAGATGGCTTGAACCCAGGAGACAGAGGTTGTAGTGAGCCGAGACCTCGCCACTGCATTCCAGCCTGGGTGACAGAAGGAGAGCCATCTCAAAAAAAAAAAAAAAATTATAGTAATAATTTGAGAATCTGAAAATAAAATAAAGTGATTTAAAATGAATAAATTTTATTTAAAAAAAGTAAAATTTGCTACCGTGTTTTATAAATTCTTGATAGTACTTTATCTTATTAACCCCAAAGTAAAGGAGGATTGTATACTGCAGAAAATAGCAAATATCTGCCACTTTCAAGTGATCTATAAAATAATACTTAATAATAGAATAACTGTTTAGGTAATTGTGGTTTCACTTAAAATATTTTGTTTGCAACATTAAAAGTATTATCTACATTGTATGAAAATCAATAAAATGAATTTCTTGAGCGAGTTGCTCATTTTCCATACTTTTTGTGTAGGATGGTATGGACAGCTCCCTAAGGAAAACTTATCTCAATTTATATTTGAAGTATGTTTTTGAATCATCTTCCTTTCCTATTAAAATGAAGCATGTTAGGTGAATGATGCTGTGACCTGGTGGTGGAATCAGCCATATGCTGTTGTTATAATGATGGAAGAATATGGACAAGTGCTATTTAAATGATCCAATGATGCCGTTTAATTTAGAAAAAAAGTATATAACAAATTTTAAAGCACTGGCTCTTAGCTATATTGATTTTAACCTTGCTTTAATATAAATTATGCACAGGGCTAAGACATTTACACAGAGGAGCTATTTTTATTGAATCTTTCAATTCAGAATCCCATTTTTTATATCATACCTTCAAGGAACCAATATTTGTTGGACTTACAAAGTGTAGTGGGTACAGGGACCACTGATTTCAGGCTTTCCAATAACTGTACGTATTAAAGGCTTAAAGAAAGCATACAATTATGTACACTTCTGCCTTCTATGGACTTAAAGTCTAATAGGGATACTTAGGTAAGAAATTAAGCACAGCAGACTATCAAAAGCTCTTCACTAATGTTTTAATATTGTTGCGATTGGAGTGTAAAGGCAATGTTAAATTTTGTCAATGGAAAGATGAATAATATATTCAAATGCGCTGTAATTTTTATCTGACTCATGAATTATTATTATTATCATCCTCATCTTCATCATTATAAATGGTAGGCAAGGGTGTGGGATGCAAGAGTGCTGCAGGCAGAAGGCAGGATGCTATGTAACAAAAAAGTCTGGAGACATAAGAGTCTTCCATTTCTGCACTAAAAGCCTTTTGTGTAGTTAGATTTAGTTTGCAGTGAAACAAACACAATTGAAGAGAAGAATAGAGAAATAGCCAAGGACTGTTTATGAAAAGAATTATGTGCCAACTAACAAGCTAGATACCTATTCTAATGAAAAATATGTAACAGATTTATATTTAAAAGGTTTCTTTTGTCAGTGTTCACTCTGATGACTGGGTGAAGCACGGATTGGAAAGGTGTCAAGGGGAATTAGAGTAAAATATATATATTTAAGATTTTCATCGGCACAGCAACCTCAGTAATTTGGAAAAAATATAAAAGCTCCCTAATAAACACATAAAATTGACAGACTAGATAACAACTCCCCGTTTTAGCAAAGCTAACAAGGAAGAAAGCAAAAGAAAACATAGAACTCAAAAATAAAGCAGAAATTGAACCTTGGGATAACGGAGGATGTGTGGGTAAGATAATGATGAAAAAAAGAGAAAAATTCCAGTCTTGCTAACCAAGGAGTCCATAGGTTTTAATCACTGTGTAGGACATCCGGAGGAGCTTTAATATCTGTAAGTAGATAACAAACATAATGAAAATATGTAAACAAAAACATATAAAATGTGGATAATGAAGTTGAATCAAGATGGCAGGACAGTCTCTCATCTAGAAAAAGTTTCTTCATAGGTGGGACTGCTCAGGTGAAACAGGAAGAGTGAGAAAGTCACACAACGAAGCTGCACTTGCAGCAAGTATCCACAGGCCGCACGTGACTATTGAGCCCTTAAAAAATGGCTAAATTGAGATAGGGATAAATAAAAAATACACACCAGATTTCCAAGAATTGGTACAAATATATCTATAATGATCCCAGTGACAACATTTCATATTGATTACATGTGAAATTATATCTTAAATATATTGGTTTAATTACAATATGTTAAAGTATTTCTTCTGGTTTTTCTTTCACTTTTAACAAAAAGTAGCTACAAGAAAATTTGAGATTACATATATGGCTTGCATTATATTTCTGTTCAACAGCTCTTTCCGAGATAATAATCTTTTAAAATCTCTTAGCACTAGAATGTTAAAATGTTAACGTTTTAACATTGTTGCACTCATATTACTATTTGCTGATAGTGTTAACATTATAAGCCACTAGAGTTTAATTTTTTCCTTTCTTTTGTTTTAGGACATAAATCTTATTTTTGAATCCCCCTTTCCAAACAGAAAATCAAACCCAACCTAGAGAAACTATATTCCCTTTAACCATTTAAAATGACAATTGTATCATCTAATGCTATTTTAAAATGTCCTTACTATATTTCTGAATTTTAAATTATTATTTTATATAGATTTTAATATCTGTTGACGGAAGTTTCTGCTAATCGATATTTTCCAATTGGTTTATTTGTTCACAACCATTTGTTTTTCCAAACACATTTTAAAATAATTATATTATATTTATAATTATAAAAAATTTGATTGAGATCTTCTTTAATGGAGAGCAAACTTAAAAATTACTTCAGCATAGAAATGATATCTTTTACAGTATTGGTATATTTTTCTAACAACATAATGCATATTTCCAAAACTGTCAATTTAGTTTTATACTCATATAATTGTGTTAAGTGTATTTCTTATATTTATCTGATTTATATCTTCATCTACTTTATGGTTTATTCTTCTACTTTGGACTTTTCCAACTTATTATGCAAGAAATGTTCAACTGTATTAAAATAAGAATCTAATTGTTTTTTATTCTACCAAAATTGAGAGCTTTCCTTGTTTCTATTAGAAATTTACTGTTGATGGTTTATTTAGAAGCATTTTAAACATTTATTATACTTATTTTTAATAATAGTTTTCTGCTTATTATCCTAAATCTCCAAAATATCTAGTATATAATGTACTTAAATGAATATTCACCCTGTCATTTTTTCTGATTTTAATGATTTAAAATAAATATATATACATATTTAAAACTGCCCATTACCATAAAATGCAAACAAAACTATATTTCAAAACCACAAATATGAGAGATACATTTTAAATACTTTTGTGTAAAATAATACAATTAATTCCGATTTTCTGTAGTAAATACGTTTTTAAGTATTATTGATGTTTTGAGTGTTATTGAGTGTTATGTAGCTTTCTATTATGGCTACAAATATTTTATGTGGACCTCATTTTTCCCCATACTTACTCATTCTTGCACTTCTGAAGTCCTTTTCAGGAGTGTTTTATGCCCATAATAATGCTGGGTGGAAAGAGTGACAAATCAGGAACCTGTGATAAGATTACTCTCACCTGGAAATTTGCATATTTACTACGCCCTCAGAATGGTGCCTTACTTACGAGTATTGCATAGGTGGTTAATTAGTCACATATTATGTACTATAGTTATTATGTGATAGCCATGTTCTGTCATTGTGGCATAAAATCATAGTTCAGTCATTAATTGGTTAATATGATTGCCAGCATACAGTAGAATTTCAAGAGTAAGATTTTTGCTTCACTTCAAATTTCATTTATATGTGCTAATTTATGTACTTGGCTGCCATGTCCTAAATATCGAATAATTTGACATGGATATTCTAATTTATCAGATATTCCTAGTTCATTAAAGTAGCTTACATTGCCTTCATGTAAAAGAAATTGAGATGTTTGTAAAAATGTCCTGCTAACTAAGATGCACTTACCAAATATTGGAATTATTATTGAGTGGTTGAATTACAGCTCTTGAAATTATTAGACTAGGAAAGACTAGAGAGAGAATTATAAATCTGATCTCATAGGAAGAGGAAAGAAATAATGTCAATAGCAATAGCATAAATAGAGGGTATAGTAAATGGGAATGACAAAGTATAAACTCTCAAGTTTTAAAAATTCAACTGATTGGACTATACTTTCCAAGGATACTACAAGATTAGCATATGAGACTCAAATGATAAATATTATACTTATGACTAGAACGAAAACTCAATTTTGCTAAATAATTATTCTTTTAAAGTGGTCCAGGCACCAATGCAGAGTGATACTGTTATCATAGTATGGTTTGGTTTACTCAATATGTCCTTTTCACTTGTCACCTTGATTTGGAAAACCTACAGGTAGCCTCTTAAAATTTGATACCGTTTATTATGTAAAAGGTGTCTTTTCTATTTGGTTTCCAAAACTTTTCACTTTCATTCCAGTTGAATTCCTATATTCTATTACTTCCACTTTAGCAAATATATATGATCTTATTTTGCTCCTAAGTTGTTTCAAATGGGTTATTTTATTCAAATGAATATATTTTATATCTGTTCAAAAGGAAGAGCTTTTCAATGTGCATGACGAAGTGAACAAAAGAAGGTCTGTGTAGGATTATAGAACAGTCCATGGTCCTGGTTCCTTCCAGGCTATTTCTTCACGTTTTCCGAATAACCACAAAGGCGGTGGCAGAGGGCAGGGGTGTAGGGGTTGGGGAGAGAAAGAGAGAGAGACAGAGAGATAGACCAAGAGGAGAGAGAGAGAGAGAGAGAGAGAGAGAGAGAGAGAGAGAGAGAGAGAGAAGGGAGAAAATGAATCATCTTGCATTGCTGAAATGCATCTACCACCATCAGCTATTTCTGCATTTTTATTTTTATGAGCAGAGAGTGAACATTCAGAAATTGATTCACCTGGCTAAAAATCAACTTCAGATTCCAGAGATCGTAAGTCAAGCCACACTATGATGGTCATCAGAATAGTTGATGCAGTAAGAGATGTTCCTAGAGTAAATGTATTCCCAATAAATTTTTGATTTTCAGAATTTCAAGTTCTGTTGAATGTGTTAAGTTCAAGATAAATTGAGACATGAATTTAGGGATATCAAGAATCTAAATGAAGTCAAACATCATATTTTCAAATACATCTTTCATTCTAAATAAGGTTTTGACTACAAAGTTATTTTTATTAAAAATACCTGAATTCCTAAGACAACAGTGAGCAAAATTGGTTGTATATAGGCCAATTCAGGAAAAATGAAATATTTTTGAGCTGCATTTTTCTCATACATTGGTAACTCATGTTGTATTAACTTAGATTATTAATATAGTCTATTGCTAATTGAACATTTCTTAATAGGTGGTAATATTTGAGAAATTGAAACATAAAAATATGTTTGTTTGTGAATCATTTATCCTCTAAATCTATATATCCATGTAGAGTATGCTTAGTATGTTTACATAGATTGTATTCATGTTATTTTAGACACAATATTCAGAAAAAAAGTATTGATATTACTTCTCTCATTTCAGGAGAAACCTTCACTCAGAGCTATAAAACACTCACTGACAGAGCACTGAAAGAGTTGGAGCTAAGATAATTTTATCTTATTCAACAGGACCTTTGTGCCAACGCTTGCCAGGCCTGAGGAGTCCCAGGATAAGACTCAGTTATGCACTTTCTTACCTGTGGTCATAGGTCTTCTCTCTCACATGGTGGCCAGGAATAGGTGAGCTGTGCAATAAAAAAAAGTAGCACAATGAGATTACTGTTATTCAGAGTCCATGGTAATTGTGCATGTTGCTCAGATTGTTTCTGGGTGTCAAAGGTTCTGGACAGCTGGACCTTCAAGACTCCTCTGGAAAAGGTACTGGAGGCAGATCTGACTTTCATAGTATGTGTCTTTTGAAACATATGGTCTATTTTGAAAGCTGGGGCACCTTGTGGATGACTAATTGTGGATGATCAATGCCGGTTTTATATAAGTTTTTAGATGTACTGTGAGCATATGTGTCATATAATGTTAGCTGATTTAGACCTCAATTTCTTAGGTTATTCCTGTTTCACCATAAGCCTTGCATAAAATGAAATTATATACAGAAATATGGTGGTTCATTTAATGCTCAGTGGTGCAATAAAAAGAGGACAAATTTGTTCCACAGAAGTCTATGTTGGAATCTTAATCTTTCAACTTAAGTTTGTGATCTTGGGGAGCTTGACATGCCACTGAACCTTTGCTCTTTTCACCAATGAGAATAATTTATAACCTAGTGCTATTGTTAGAATTAAATGAAATGAGTATTTGCTATGATACCAGAAAGATGGTAAGTGTTTAATAATAATATAAATGTTCTGTTGAATGACCTACAATACCAGAAAGTAAATTTTTAAAAAATCAGCTAACTGAAGAAATTCAATAACGTATACATTAGCTGGAATAACAACACTTTGCTTATGATGGATTGATTATTTTCTGTCTGAACTGTCTTTTGCTCTTAAATGCTTAGGAATTAAAAGTAAACAGCCCAAGAATCCAGAATGGCCGTGTTATAGTGTTTTGTTCTGTTTTTCTTTTTTTTTTTTCTCCAATCCATGTCATGGGGTCCTTTCTCTGTGCCCTGAGAAATGCCTTCCTGACTTCAACAGGGAAGCTGGCCCGGCCTGGACAATGCATTTGGTTAAGTAATAAGAAAATATTTATAAGCTATCTAGAAAGGATCTGAGTGGTAAATAGCAAACCCCCCCCCACATTTTACAGGTATGGTCATATAGCTAAACACAAATGAAATTCAAGTTTATAGGAAAAAATCAACTAATAATATGTCTAATATTTCACAGGTAAATGGGAACTCAATTTTCAAACCAAAATTTTGAGCTAAAATTGGTTTCATATTGAAATAATTTTCTCTTCAAAATATTTTTAGTAATACGAGTTTCTCTGAGAGAGAGAAACAAATCTATTTACACTTGAACAAGTTATTTGAACATTTATTTTACACAATTACCTTACAATTTGTGAGCTCTAGAAATGTTATTTTATTGTCACTGGTAAAGTGCTGGAATAACTAGGTTTTCAGGACTTGAAATTAAAATGATTGTGCTGAGTGCGCTGATTACACGTTCCTAGAATGTAGAAAGGGAAGGAGAAAGCAAGCAAGTTGCTAAGGAAATTAAGGGTTTGCTTTATCCATGATATGCCTTATTATCACACTGATTTTTCTGTATGTTTGCTGGAATGTTCTGATATTTGAGAATTGGTTTATCTGAGTAATTTAATTATAATCGTGTCTCTAGTATTGGTTTCCAAAATACAGGTAATAAACATACTACTGACCTTGTTCCGTTAATCATAAAAAACAACTAAATAATAGTTGTTGGGTTTTCCATAAAGGTAATTGAAAGAAACCTTCAAATGTTTCCATTAAAAAATCTTGGTGAATTTTCCCTAGGTTCTAACAAGTTGTATCAAAACAGAACTCATTTCATGGAAAAAAGGAATCCCACAGCACTTCTTTTTAATAACTGTTCATCTACAAAATTTTATTGGTATCTCTTTATGTTCCCTCTAGAGGATGTAATGCACAAAAGCATTGCCACGGAACATATAAAATTACAAATGAAATTTATTGTAAAAAGTAGAATGTCTTCTAGACTGGTGTCAGTATTTATTTCATTCATAAACCAAAACTGCAGTATAATATATTCATTGTCAGCAAGTTCATGTGTGTAAATTGCCATCCAATGTTATTGACTGATATAAGACAGATATTGAAAAGACAATTTAAATTTACTCTTCCAAACATAAACTGTTCCACAAAAGCACTGTAAAAACTCCTTCAAGATTTTGGGTTGTGCTTGACATTTATAGTTAACTACATAATTTGGTTGTGTCATAATCCATTGTGTTTGGCAATTTGGCATTAAACGCCTGCAGAGCAGATTGGATCCTCACCACCTCACTAGTAGACAGCTTGAGTCTATGACGAAGCAAGCAAGAGAAAAGATCTAGACGACGCTGACCAGGTGGGGAGAGTTTATTTACACGATCTCTGATCTCTAGTAGTTGCAAAAGTGCTGAGTCCTGGGATCCCTGAGTATAGGGGTAGTCCAGCTGCAAAATCAGGTCCCGAATTGCTTCAGGGTCAAAGTGCATGCTGTAGCCAAACACTTGAATGTTATTGATTTTCATATAGCCCAGGTTCCGGGAAGGGTCAATAAACTCCAGAGGCTCGTAGTAAATGCTCTCATTGCCATTGGGGCCATTGGACTTGATGCGACTCCGCAGGTAGATGTGTACTGTCTCAAAAAATGTCTTCCATTTGTTCCCCAGAGTTAATGTCCAGTTGTAACACTGCAAGGGGAGGTCCAACTTAGTCCGCTCCCAGTCGGGAAAACTGTTTTCATTCACAGGCATAAACCAGCTCTCAGAGTGGCTGCCTCCGAAGGGATTGATGTAAACAGCCAACACCGGCTCCAAGGTGCTGTTTTTAGTTAAGCAAATCTGTAAAGAGAGACCCAGAATCATATGGACCAGACTTGACTTGTACTTATTACTCTTCAAGGTGAGGAGCATCCGCTTACGCCAGGAAGGATCGAACCAGCTATTGAGGCGCATGTCATTGCTGATAAAAATGGCATGGACTTCGATTCGTCTGTCCATCTTCTGCAGCAGGTATTTCATCTCGAGATCTTGCAGGTCAGTTTCAAAGCCGATATAGTGATCGGTGGACTCGGCGACTTCAGGCTTGCAGAGGCCCTGGCTGAGCATGTAGCCCGTGTTGCAGGTGCCGCAGCGAGTGCGGTTGTCTGGAGCGCATGTCAGGCAAGCAGAGGCGTCTCCCACCGTGCAGGGCAGGAACGCGGTGCAGACCACCTGGTCGTTCGGACACGTGCACGAGTGCGTCTCTTCTGAAAAGCTGCCCAGCAGGCCGTTCTCATTGCAGTAGAGAAAAGACTGGATGCGAGTGAGCCAGTAGGTTGAGGTTCTAGAAATACAAAACAAAATGAATCTACATAAATACTAAGATATGTTGTGTACTGCAGTAAATCGCAGTTCAGAAATCTTCACTCTCATTTCTTCAGGTCATCTCCAGGCAGAAATTTAAGTGAAATAAAAGATTCACAGAGCTCATGATTGGAATATATAATACACAGACACACACACACACATGCACACATACGTGTGTGTATTCCATTTATCACTGTACAAAACAAGATTAGAGATATACCAGATCTGAACTGCAATGCATTTCTAAATACGTGATATATTCTAAAGAGATTGCGTGCTATCTCATTAATGCACATGGAAGCTGATTATAAATAAAAATATGTCGGTTATAGTTTTTAGATGATAACCAACAACAAGAAAGGTAAGTGGTTTTATCATAAAATATCTATAGGAGAATTAAAGCATACAAATAGTGATTGTTCATTCATTTACTCTTATCTATATAGAGTACTAGTGTTGCAAGAAGCATGAATAGAAAGTAAAAGAAAATGAAAGAAAAACAGCTCTAAATTGTCAAGCAATGTATTTAGATGCTAGGATTTTATTAACATTGAAAGAACAAGTACCCACTCAAAGAGATGATATTATTAAAACATGCTTGAGTTCATTCTTACAGGCTGCTCAAGAAAATAGTTGAAAATATCTCATTAAAATCAACAAGCTCTTTCAATAAGGGGTAAGTGTGTTCGTTTAATATGTTTGATTTGAGTCATTAACTTTTTTTCTCACCAGGTTAATCATGGTTCCAATTTCAAATCTCACTTTTTCAATTTTCTCATGTTATTTAAGCTACTTTGGTGTTTAAAAACAATTAAAATAATGAAGGAAGAGCAATGGCCTTGTAGTAACACAATTCCTTGGTTTTAGCTTGTTGCTTTTTCATTCTAGATGTATGATTACGGGAAAAGTGGCATGGCCTCTATAACAAGCAGTTAGTCTCTCTTGTAAAAAATGGAATAGCACTATCTTCCATGCTGAGATTTTGTGATAAATAAATTAGGCTCAAACTGTATGCATGTATTTAGAATACTGTACAGTGTCTGTTTCACAGTAGATATGCAACAATTCTATTTTTGGTATTCTTGTGCATTTTGGTGTTCACATTTAATACATTTGGGACATCCTGTAAAACATATATGCTGTACTCAATCCTTTAAATATCTACTTACTGTTTTTCATGGTGCCTTTTTCTATGTAGGATTTTGTATTGCTGTATATTTACTTATTTACATTGTTTCTCTCATTTCATATAATACTCATTTGTCAAAATCCTGTATGTTTTTTTCATAGCTACATAACCTGTGCCTAATAGAATGCCAGGAGATAACAAGCCTTTAATATTTATTGAATATTCAATAAAATGCATAGATTAGGCAAAGGAACTTTTTCTTAAGAAATGTATTTTTAAGTGAAATTTAAACCCTAAATTGAACATTTAATACACCTGGGAAATCCTAGTTCTGAAGTAGCAGGTAATAAAGTAATACAACACACGTTTTGACATTTGCACAATTAAAAACATACAAAAGCCTTTCTTGTCCAGTTTCTCTAAATGCAACTGCTTTGTATATACTCAGAGAAAAGAAAAAAACATCTAATCTAAGAAAACCATACAACATATTCCTCTTATTTCTTATACTGAAAATCACTGATTGAAATCTTAAACCTACTAGATTCATGGTTTGAATATGTCCCCAAAAAGTTCATGTGCTGGAAACTTGATTACTAAGGCAGTAATACAGGGAGGTAGTATTGTGTCCTTGAGAAATGCCCTCAACAACAGATTAATGCCCTTATCTTGGGAGTTGGTATCTTATAACTGACCAAGTTTGGCTCCTTTTTGCTCTCTGTCTTGCCCTCTCTTTGCCCTTCCACCATGAGATGATTCAGCAAAAATGTCCTCACCAGATGCCAGTCTTTTGCTCTTAACTCTCCAGACTCTAGAAACCTGGGCCAGTACATTTCTGTTCATTATAATTACCAAATCTGTGATATTCCCTTATAGCAGCATAAAGACATAAGCATACAGCAGCACAAAAGACTAAGAATTCATTTCTGAATTTCTCCAGATACTTTTAAGATAAATTCTCCAGAATTCTCCCGAAAGTATACCCAGCATGTTGTGAAACAATGTGAGGCTGTTTGGCACTTCATAAACATTGTGTCAAAATAGGCGTGTTTCTGCTACTCTTGCTGGGGTTCCTTGTTTTCTCACCATAGAAAATATGTGTGAAAAAGCTTCCTTTTGCTGGTTTATAAAATAGCTTGATTAATCATTTCTGTATTCAGTCTTATATTGCAGATGGTAATACTACAGATTCATCATTTATAGTTACTAACATGTTTTTGCTATTTCATCCTTTTTCTCAATCACATTGTTTCCTTCTTTATTCCTTCCTTCCTTTTTCTTTCTTCCTTTTTTCATTGCTGCTTCTCTCTTTCTCTGCCCTCTCCTTTTTTATGCTTCTTTATTTAGTTCTTACTTATGTATATCTAATATAAAGTATATAAAATATACATCCTATCCAGATGAAAATTATATTTTCTTCCCTGAAACCAAAGCATGAATTCCTTGAACCAACTCATCTCTCACTGTAAACTCTAATCATGTTTCCAAATCCTAAGAAGCAAACAAGAAATGAAATGAATAGACCTAAGGCAAAGATAGAGCTCACAAAAGTAGGGCACTGTAGAAAGAATCATTTGAACACTTTAGAAAAGCAAGAACTTTTTCCAGCTTTCTGTCTTTTCCAATCCTTTGCACGTCCTGCAGATACATTATGGAAGGAAAGCATTTCATCTGTTGGGTTTCAGCTTCTGGAGTTTCAGCTCTTATGTATGAATATTGATGATTCAGCATACTGCCAAAGCTCTGGTACCCTGAGACTAAAGAGATAGCATGTAGATTTTCTTACTTGCTCCTTCATGTCATTTCTCCTCTACTACCTACCTTTTGACTATTTTACTGCATTCCACAGGGAGTAAATAGATTTATTCAAGAAATAAGAAACTTAGTAATCTGTCTTTTCTTTAACCTTATATAATCTTAGTGAAAGCAGCAGTCAAAAATAAAGAATTGTATAATAGAGTTGTCACATAGTTGGTTCCCACACCCAACAAAGTAAAATTTAGCACCCTTTATTTTAATATTGGTAGTTTGGGCCAGACAATCAGGCAAAAAAATAAATAAATAAATAAAAGGTATTTAAATAGGAAAAGAGGAAGTCAAATTGTCTCTATTTGCAGATGACATGATTTTATATTTAGAAAACCCCATTTTCTCAGCCTCAAATCTCCTTAAGTTGCAATTTCAGCAAAGTATCAGGATACAAAATCAATGTGCAAAAATCACAAGCATTCCTATACACCAACAACAGACAAGCAGAAAGCCTAATCATGAGTAAACTCCCATTCACAATTGCTACAAAGAGAATCAAATACCTAGG